>JAZAVI010000498.1:0-91556 GCA_036326025.1 Chrosomus eos
CTGACCAATCACCGCAGATTAGCGTCACGCAAAGGAGGGGTTTGGACAAATGAGTCGTCAAACGAATCATTAGGGAGTCGGTGAGCAAATCAGGTAAAAATAAATGCATATTATAAGACAACAAAAGTGTTTTTTGTCATTGCAACATGACATCATGACTTTTGCGTAAACATACACGTAGACATGTGCCGGTATTCGGTAATGCGATAAATCGCGGTAATGAATATGCACGATATTGTTATCGCGGGCACTTCAAAATACCGTGAAAAATAATAGATCCGAATTTAGAGTTTTAGAATGCGCATTAGCTTATTTTCCATCAACCGTTAATAAAACCGAACTGCGTATATTCTGCGCAAAACACGTGCGCACTCTGATGTAAACAATCCCTACATGCACTGTGTTCATGCGGCGCAGTGCGCGCTCTAGTCTAATGTAAACAATCGCCGCATGGAGAAGAAGCATGGCGGAAAGAGGAACGCTGCCGACGATTTATCTCCTTTTTAAAAGCAGAACTGCAAAGTTGCCAACTATGAAGGTAAAAGAGTAGCTAAACTCGAAAACACATAGATGTGAAATTGAGAACTTCATAGCATTCAGCTTGAGACTCACGCAATCAACACTTTTCACAGGCTCTCACGCAGAGAAAAATCGCGGAGCAAAGATCACTGACACCGACAGACTAGAGAGAGCAGGTTACTTTTTATATGAAACAAATTCTCAGCTCTCAGGATCTGTCCATTTTATTACGAAATGCAGACAATAAATACCGCTTTGGCGCTTGTAAATGTGACGTGACAGATCACTGTAGCACCTTAGTTCAAGTGAACCGATCATCTGTTACTTTTTATTTAAAGATATAGTACAACTTCCGAAAGATATATATGCCTCATACATAATAGATCAATCAGTGTTTTTCAATCACGGAAAGAGAAAATAAGAAAAATAAAAGGAAAAATAAAACTGCAGGAGAACAATCGTCACAGAACGTTACATTTTACCTCAGGCCATTTAATTACCAGCACATTAGTTGACTAGAAAAAATAGAGAGGGGAATTTTTCGCTAAATATGTGCACTATATTACATATTTATCATATTTTTACTTATGTCATTAGGCTACATAATTGTTATTATAATGAAAACCACATTATATTTAATTTGTTAATTTTAACCTTTAATAATAACAGTTGATAGGGCTTTCTGTATGTTTACAGAATTATGTGAGATATATTTTTTCTTGAGAAAAATGTACATGTAGGCTTATCTACTGTAGTAGCCTACCTAATATTTATCCAAATGAGTTAAGATTGAATCAAGATTGAAATCAAATCAAGAATTGAACTGAAATCGTGAAAATTGTGTTAAGCAATAATACAAACAGTAGCCTACCAGTCACTGTACCATGTAAACATTGTAACATGTTGTCACTAAACTTAATAAAATTCTGTTTAGTTACCAAATGTTTTGACAATCACAATTACACCTATTGTGATGCAAATTGTTTTTTTTAGATCCCCCCAATCCATCTGTTTCTCTTATGTAATTAAAATATCGTGATAATACCGTATACCGTGATAAAAGCTCAATCAATTAATCGCAGCATGAAAATTTGATACCGGCACATGCCTACATACACGCCACTTTCAAGTCAAGCGGCGTGTTATTTATACGCATTTTGAGCTATCCGCGTGTACGCGTGTATATCTACGCCGTTATGTCCGAGTGATTCCGCGTGTATGTACACGCCGTTAAAAATCCAAAGCGAAAGTCAAAGCGAAATAAAGCCAAAATGTTGATATACATCTGGGGAGCGATAGTTTTCTTACTAGGATGGCAGGGAAAGACTTATAAATGGTATTAACCAGTGACGGGTAGGTTTAGGGACGGGGTTGGAGTAGGTCATATATTTGTATATACAGTAATGTAACGTTAAGTTAACGGCGTTCATAAACACGCTGAAAAGCGATTTTGCGTGTTGATAGCACGCCAAAAATGGAAATAGGAATTGGCGTGTCATACATACGCAGTTTCATGAGATCAGTCTGGTCATTGCATGCATGTAAAACTGTTGTTGGGGACTCCCAGAACATTATTAGGAACATTTTAAATGCCATAATAGGTACCCTTTAAGTTTAGTGACAACATGTTATGTTTACATGACGGGTAGACTACTGCTATTTTAAATGCTTGACACAAATTTCATGATTTAAAGGTGAACTAAGTAACTTTTTTACCTCAACCGAACAGCTTTGGAGTCATTGTAATGTTTATATTACTGATTTCGTGTTGAATGGTGGTCGTCTCGCCCCCCCCCTGTTGGCTGTGAGCGGAAAAAACGCACTTGCAACTTTGAGCCGGCGGCCCGCCGGCTGCAGCATCAGGAAGTGTCGCGTGATATCAGGTCTCGCGATGTAACGAATTGCTTTACGGCAAGAAAGATCTGCTAAAATGAGCATCAAACAGAAATAACCCAGCGCAATATACATGTGGTGTTCGAGGCGCACATACAATACAGACTGCCGACAGTTCAACAGGGCGCCGCGCAGCTCTTAAAGGGGCCACACATTATTTCCACTCGTTACAGCTTTCATCCTACTGAACCGGTACCAGTGTACAGGGGGAGGGGATCAGGCCGTGAGTGCAGAGACATCTCTGCGTGCGTGATATTTACGGCAGTACAAGTGTCCCACAGCAACTCTAGGGGTCACTGTTTGACAAAAACGGAAATCCTGCATAGTGCTGCTTTAAATTCATAAGCTTGCGATTTGATTCCGATCTTAATTCAATATCAATTCATTTGGATAAATATCAGGTATAGTAGCTACATGTTAATTTTCTCAAAATCTCTTAACTAATGCTGTAAACATACAGGAAGACCTGTCAGCTGGTATTATTACTAAAGGTTAAAATTGACAACTATGATGCGGTTTTTACAATAATGCTGAATTTTTACAAATTCACAAACTGGAACAGTCTTCCTTACATTGTCCAGAAAAGTTTAAATCTAGAGTTTAAATCTAGACTAAAACACATCTCTTTAACCTGGCCTAGACGTGACCACAACGCATGATGTAGTCAGTCGGATCCGGGCCGTATCCAGATCAGATGGAGGACCTGCGCCTAGACACGACCACAACGCATCCCTGAAGTGTCAGCAGAGATTGTCTCAGCTAGACTCTCCCCTGTGAAGGCCTCATCGACACGACAGCCTTCGGCACTGATCCTCAACAAACTCGTCTCCATACCGGTGTGACTCAGATCTTCAACCAGATGAACTGGACAATATTCTGATTGTTCCAATCCAATCTGACTTTTGACCTGTAATGCTGCCTGAATCATAATCATACACTGTTCGTTCGTTGGCCAGAGGAGAACTGACCCCCTGACTGAGCCTGGGTTCTCCCAAGGTTTTTTTCTCCATTCTGTCACTGATGGAGTTTTGGTTCCTTGCCACTGTCGCTTTTTTCCACCTTTGTTGCCATGGGCCTTTGGCTTGTTTAGTTGGGGACATTAAATGTAACATTTAATTTAAAGGGATAGTTCACTTTGAAATTGATTTTTGATATGTTTTAGCTTACCTCAAGGGCATCCAAGATGTAGGTGTCTTTGTTTCCACAGTATTTTCAATTTTGATATTTTTAGGTCAAACCGTTCTTGTCTGTCAGACATATAATGCAGGCCTATGGGGTCCACCTCAAAGAGCATACACAGAGAAGTCCAAATTAAACATGATTTAATGACTCGTAAATGTAAGTACACATTGATGGCCTAAGACACGAAAAGAGCGGTTTGTGTGAGAAAACGAACAGTTTTATATCGTTTTTACCTTTTGTAAACACAGCCACGTCCAAGTGATCTGAGGTCGCGAGCGGTTCGTTCTTTTCCGGAAAGCACCGGAAGTGAAACCTCGCGCGTGTACGTCACTCATTGTTTACACAGAACAGAGATTGTAGGTAAGACGGCTAATTAAAACAATTACAAAAAAATAAAAAAAATAAAACAATTGTATGAGTGACGTACACGCACGAGGATTCACTTCCGGCGCTTTCCGGAAAAGTCCGAACCGCTCGCGACCTCAGATAACTTGGACGTGGCTGTGTTTACAAGAGGTAAAAACGATATAATACTTTTCGTTTTCTCACACAAACCGCTCGTTTCGTGTCTTAGGCCATCAATGTGTACTACATTTACGAGTCATTAAATCATGTTTAATTTAACTTCTCTGTGTATGCTCTTTGAGGTGGACCCCATAGACCTGCATTATATGACTGACAGACAAGAACGGTTTGACCTAAAAATATCAAAATTGAAAATACTGTGGACACAAAGACACCTACATCTTGGAAGCCCTTGAGGTAAGCTAAAACATATCAAAAATTAATTTCAAAGTGAACTATCCCTTTAATATTCAACAATAATATTGATCTGCCTGCATACCATTAAATGAGAACTGTGCTGGACGAAGACATCATGGTTTTCTCCAGAGCGGCTATATATACAAATTAACACAATAATTTTTTAAAACAAACATGAAACATCACTGAACTTAAGCTGGACTGTGACGCTATTTTCTTCTGGAAAGAAACTTTGTTGCATTATTTTCTTGTTATCTCTGTAAAGCTGCTTTGAAACTGTATTGTAAAAAGTGCTATATAAATAAATGTGACTTGACAAATTGCCCTCTTCATGAATTTTGTTCAAGGGGTGGAAAAGATACATATAGTCACATAACAGGAGAATCTGTTCGGAGAGATGTTTTCCTGCATTAGTGCAGCAGATTAATATTTCAAGAGAATCGTTCAAATTGGTATAGAAGCATGAAATTTGGCACAGATACTCTTCAAGGGTCCTTTTTTGGGAAAAAAAATCAACATGACAATCGTTCAAACATAACATTTTGTGAAAATACTCTCTTCAGAATGTTTTTTTGGAAAACAGTGCTTGTCCCTCAAAAATTCAAGATGGCAACTTTTTTCAAGATGGTCGCCATTTTTCTTGAATCCTTACATCTTTTTTTCAAATTGTGATGCTATCATGAAATGTGCGTGTATATTTGTTTACTTATTTATTGAGAGTTAAGAAAACTGCATTTGCTTCATGGTATTTAAAACTATGATTCAATACATTTAAAAAAAAACACAGAGGACCACTGGAATAACACACAGTTTTGTCTCTCTGACTCTCATTTATTACTAAAGGGAGTACTACACATCCCATACCTGAATGTGACAACAAACCCCCAAAATGTCAAATGAAAATCCCATGTCAGCCAAGAGGCCAACTGATTGGATGAAATGTTGTTTTTGTCAGACAGACACAAAGTAACCCTTCCAATCACGACCTACCCACCAGCTATAAAATGATTGCCACCAACATTCCACTCTTTCACAAGATGAACAAAATGTCAATGACCCTGGACCGACTGGATGAAGGTGGTGGTACAGAAACTACTTTGAGAAGGAACCAAGCGAAGTATCACGACACAGTGATATTACGGTGTCTCTGTATTTCAGCATCCGACAAAGGACAGCAGTGAGGAGCGTCGGCAGCTTAGGTTTTGGTCCAGAAAGAGTCAAGTCTGTTCCAGAACTTCCTGACTCTTTCACCAACATCCACCCTGCTTTTTTCAAGAAAAAGAATCCTTTACCACCAAATACCCCAATACCAATGTTTTCAGGCCACAACTTGCCCTTGAGTATGAGTGGCTACATGTGATCCAGTACTTCTACAACCTTGTTCTACACTCTTGAGGATTCTGAGGTCCTTGATCCAGATGATGATGTCCACAAGATGTCCCTGCAAATTGTCTTCCTGCCAGAAATACAAACTTTACAAGAGCTTTTGGCACAAAATGACAGACAACTTTCCTGTAACTGAGGATGACGAAGATCATTTTCCATCTGTAGTTGTGTAGCAACCCAGAATCAATCTGAGCCATTAGCAGCAGCAACACATTATACAGGTGATTGAGACTAGGGATGTCCCGATCCGATCAAGTGATCGGAAATCGGGCCCGATCACGTGGTTTCAGACTCGATCGGAATCGGACGTCACTTCCCGATCAGGACTCGGATATATATGTATATTAGGGGTGTACGCATACAAACCAAACCAGGTCCTTGGATCATTTTTCCTGCCGACAAAATCTGCGCTGGCGTGAACGTGAACAACACCACAACGTTGCGCAACTTCAAATGACGAACGTAATGAAAGCGGAACGAAACTGCGCTACGATTATATTGTGCTTGTATGGACCGTTTATCAGTTCGGACCAGCAACATCTGTGCAGCGCGAGTCTATCTTGATCAAGCGACACTGTTACTACACAGCGCTATTAGAGATCCAGTGAATAAAGCATTTGAATTCGCCACTGAAGTAATAACATCGCTGCGAGATCTAATGAGAAGCATTCAAATTTCTCCGTTATAACCGCAGATTATATCTCTATAGCGCTGACGTGGAAACCAGGAGAAACATTGTGCCGTGAATGAACTAGTTATAGGCTTTAAGTCCACAGATCAGCAAGATTCACCATGGATTTAATATACCTAGCAGCGGCGGGCCGTGCATTTCACACCTAGGCCTTCTGTCCTATCTGAATAAATAACTTTTAATAGTGTAGCAGCGCAAAGACTCTCTATAATTGTTGTTTTTATTTTGCACCGGCAGTTACAGGGTTAATGCGGTGAGTTCGGGAAAGGCCGGTAGAGAGAAACGAGCGCGTGAGTTCGGCTGGTGCGTTTGTGTAGCCTACAGTGGGTCTTGCGTTCCGAATCCGATTATAAGTTCAGAAACGGAGCCTCCCTTATCTTGTCGTTCAAGGGTTACAATAGTCCCTTTTCAGACGTTACAACAGTATGAATGTTTGAGAAAAATTACGTTTCGATCATAAATCTAAAAGAAAAATTAAGAAGAAAATCATATTCACCACGGGGAAAAAAGCATTATACTCACCAAAACTACTGATTATTTTTTTACACAAAATTCATCCTTATTTCTTTCCTCAAGAAGACTTCAATTACAGTTGTACAGGTTATCTAACTGCGTTGCTTCAATCAATGTCGTGTCTGTCCCGTCATATTTCTAGCATAAGTTTTACTTCGCTTTAGGGCTGAGTGTCTGCTCGACAGAAGCACACAGTCACCGCAAAACATGAAGATGTGTACAGCTGACCCATACTTTCACGCAGAGTTTAAAACAAATTCAATGAGATCTGCGGGACTTTCGCCTTCAAAATCATTCGTGGCATAACTTACATTAGTCAGTTCTGTTTTTACCCGGACAGATCGAATAGAGTTCCGTGACTCTGCGTTTAGCTCAGGTAGGTTGAATAAGGGATTTTTCCGGTAGGTTTGAACCTGCTGGGGGTTGAGGTCTTGAGGAGGGAAATAAACATTAATTTGTGGGTTGAAAAACTATTAAATCTACAGTAATATATTTTAGTTTACGCAGTTCGCTACAGATGCGGATACTACCAGTAATAGTACGCGCTCTGAGCATCCAATCAAAGAACGAGAAAATGCAGACGTTATTGTACGCCTGCTAGATGGCCCCGCTAAAGTCAAAGCAAAGTCTGATTGGCTGATTAAATCTGACTGATTATCTGATTGGTTAAAGCAACAGTTTCATTGCCATTCATTTTAGCTACAGACACCCGCACTGTCGATTCTGAAGGCCTCCAGGCAGATTTGTTTGGCCATGGCAACGCATGATGGCTGAAATATGATTGGATAAAAACTCTAACATAAAAACACACTACTGGAAGAAGCGCAACCAAGAGCAAAGCTTTGAAATTAAGATAATGAACTATTGGGAATAATTTAATACTCATTCATGGAAAAAATATATTAAAGTGCAAGTCAGTAATTCTGATAGTGTTTAGGCCAGCAGAGAAGGCCTTGCTGGCCCTGACGGCCCACCACTGATACCTAGTAACACTAACTGTAGCCATGAAAGTTTGCCTGGAATAGTGAAATGCTTTCAAGTACTTAACACATCTTTTCCCAGCACTTAAACTCAAATATTATCTAAATATTATATATATAAATTTATTTAAATGTGATGACCAAAACATTGTTTGTTCATCCTTCAAAGATTGCCCCCATTTTTAAACCTGAAAGTTTCAAGATGTAGGAAAACTCAAACTTATTTAAAAATATTTTTTCTTTTAACAAATAGGACATTTCTCTGGCATTTCTTTCTTTTTACTGTATTGAAAACAAACCGAACCGTGACACCACTGTATCGTATCGAACTGAACCGTGAATTTTGTGAACCGTTACACCCCTAATGTATATTCTCATAATTTTTTTATACACTTATTTTTTTATTTGTTTACATGCCTGCCGGGCATTTTAAAGTTGAGGTGCTATTTGTTTTTATATTAGACTTTTTTTTTCATATATTTACTGTTGCACTAAAGTCCAAAAGTGAATAATTTATGTTATTTATTACTTGATTGTTCAAGCTACCTCACAGAAGTGCTCTGTTTGTTAACAGAGTTTTTGAATGTTAAAATAAGATGAATTAAATAACAAATAAGGAACATCCTAGATCTGTTTTTTTGCTCTTCTTTATTCTTTTTTTTTTTAATGTAGCCTAATATAGAAGTATCGGATCGGGACTCGGTATCGGTAGATACTCAAAATCAAATGACTCGGACTCGGACTCGAGGGCAAAAAAACCTGATCGGGACATCCCTAATTGAGACCATCTACAGCTAAGTGAAATTCTGCCGAGAAATTGTAAACACATTACAAGCGTGTTTTTTCTTGCAATGCGCCTTCAGAGTGAATAGCCCAGACTCTTCATAAATGTCGTATTTTGAACTTTTTGTAGGATATAAACTGGAGGCAACTATACATGCATTCATATGTAGTTTAAACATCAACTTCTACATTGCTTCCCAAAAAAATATATATTAAATGCCTGGGTAAATACCCCGGTGTATGCTCTGCCTCTGACAAAATGTTTTTAGCAGGATTACTAGACTCCGATGTGAAAAAAGGATTCAGACAAATGCAATCAAAATTGATTCAGGTTTTGTTCCATTTTGTCACGCTGACATGAAGAAGAGTATTCAATTGCAAGTAAAAATAGATTATTGAACAATGATAAGCAAGCAAAATGGTCAGATGATGCAGGTGCAGAACAGTATCTTTGGAAAGCGCAGGGACGTTGAATGGGCAACCCGATCCTTTGTGGAAGCGAAAAGATAATCCACACGAACCTAGGCACGAAACTCAGAACTCCAGATGAATAATCCAAGGAAGAAATGCAGAAGGATCAGGAGCTCCAATAGTCCAACACAGAAACTCAGAACAGCCAGGCGACACAACACCAGGAACATCCACAACAATCTGACAAACACAAGACGAATGTCAAAGACTATAAATAGACAAGGCTGATCAGTCGCATCTGGCACTGAGGATCAGAGGTAATCAGCAGCCAGCCACACACACGCACACACACACACACACACACACACACACACACACACACACACACACACACACACACACACACACACACACACACACACACACACACACACACACACAAAGAGTCAGTGAATTCATGAACCGTGACACGTTTATGCAGTGAAACATTTAGACAGATCACGGTTTTGGATCACAACTTGCTGGTATGTACTTTTTAAATTTAGAGGAATTAAAACTGATGTTGATAAATCGAGTAAATTTAGCTAAATGTGCTAATATAAATCAAACATTAAAGGTAAGAACAGTTGAACAATAACAGTAAAAAGTGTTTGAGATGGCATAAGGGTGGATACGTGTTAAGAGAATTATTTCAAGTATTACTTTCATTACCCTTATATGAACAAGGTACTACATGGTGCCGAAAGTTGGCGACTGCAGAATACCTTCGGTCATGTAGGTTTTAAAAGATTTGTAGGTACTGGAAGTTTGAGAACAATAAGGCATGTGTTGGCCTCTGGAAATATTCTGGTGTCTTAAACAAATGTAAGAAGAAATTTGATTTTTGGCTGATGGGGGAATCCTAGAGCAGGCACAGATGAGGATCCAGAAGCAAACTCCAGAACCATTTACAGTGTCAAAGGATTGCAGTCATTTTCTGAATTCACACAGATACAGACAGACACACAAAGAAGCAGAATAAAGTTTAAATTGAATATCAGATTCAGTATGTTGGCCTTTTCAAGCCAACAATTTTGTTTTTATTGGAAAGAAATGTAACTTCACAAAAATGTGTCACTCAAAATCACATTACATGCAAATAAAAGTTACCACAAAGTGGTTGTAATGTTCAAATGATAAAGCATTAAAACCCCTACCTTATACATCAATTAACCAGTCTCTCCAGAAACAGATGGTCTTATTTCCTAGCTGCCTTTTGTCGCTGCAAAGGGGTAAGAAGTCCACTTCCACTTCTGACAGTTGTCCGATCTTTTGCCTTCAGTGGTCTGACCGCATTGACAAACAGGTCCTCAAAGATTTCAGAATGATTGTTTAGCTCGACCATCAGACCAAAAGTTTTGACACCTTCTTCAAATCTGTCACAGGACATTTAGTCGTAATGAGATTTTAGCCACAACCAAACATTCCATTTACTACATTTTTCATTGTAAGGCATTTACATGTCTTTACTGTCTGAGAGCCAAATTTGTCTGCCCATTCACAAAGTATTCTGCTGCAGATTGTACTAGGGAATCTCTCTCTCTTCAAGTGATGAGATGTACCCAAGTACTCCCATCATGTTCAAACTGTCCCCTGCATCTGAGATAGCAAAATTAGCTTTTTGAAGAGAGTCTGCTTCTTTAATCTACAAGGAAACCATTAGAAAGTTATGTCATGAAATCACAAAGCATCCATTGCAAATTACAAAATAAAAAATCCTTGCATAGATGAGATGTTTAATGTACAAGTCTAAAGTTTATCACTTTGAGAGTTTTTCTCTGAAGCAGCTGTCTGCTATTTCCTCAAGGGAGATGGGAAGTTTACATGTACCCTATGTTTTGATGGTCAAGGATTAAAGTGAAACCACATCATAAACTGTTCAGGTGAATAATGGTGAATTCAGTGACACAGAGTTGCATAAAGAGACGATCAGAAAAAAAAGCGAGGGCCACCTCCACCATGAATTATGCACACTATAATTTTTTGCAATGGACATGTACAAGCAATTATTTCAACAGCCTTTGAAATGAGATGCGTGTTCCCGTAGGCTACAACTTTCGACCATAATTGATGATGTCTCGTGGCGGCAGCCATGTTGCTTTCCGCCATTACTGAATTATGTATTTTGTATTATGTCTCCTGAACCATGATAACTCGAAAAATGTGATGTCTACCCCTATGTTTTGATGGTCAAGGATTAAAGTGAAACCACATCATAAACTGTTCAGGTGAATAATGGTGAATTCAGTGACCACAGAGTTGCATAAAGAGACGATCAGAAAAAAAGCGAGGGCCACCTCCACCATGAATTATGCACACTATAATTTTTTGCAATGGACATGTACAAGCAATTATTTCAACAGCCTTTGAAATGAGATGCGTGTTCCCGTAGGCTACAACTTTCGACCATAGTTGATGCTTTGGAAACGCACCTCTGGTCAAGACTATCTCTGGGAATTCACAACATGCCGATTTTTAAAAAATCATTTTCAAACAATTGTGGGACTATTTTTTATTTGCACATTACCAAATTCTTGACATAATAGGCTACATTTAATATTTATTGTAATTTATTATAATATTAGGCCCATTTCAAATTTCTCCAGCAACATAAAAACCAACATCAAATGTTAATGAGATTGAATGGAGAAATAGAATATGCATCCCAATGAGTATGAATAGTAGTAACTGAAAAAAGAAAGCTTTTCGAAACTCAAAAACATGTTTCGCAAAAGATATAACGTTAGGCCTAGAACTACCTGAATGTTGATTACGAGACCATCGGAAAAGCCTCCTTATAGCAGTAAGCAAATTGTTGTTCGATGAACTCTGCATAAGTTCCCTTCTTGCTCTATTTGCAACATAAAAAATTCTATCAAAGGCAGAAACTGCTGCATCTAGCGTTAACTGCTCTGATTAAGCTGTTTCTTCCTCCATCTTACACAGACTACTACCTGTAACGCTTGGTTCCCAAAGGACGATGAAGACAACGAAGATAACAATAATAAGAGGATTTAATTTGTGGCCATCTTGGCCAGGACTACCTGAAGGAAGAGATTTCTTTTATCTCAATGGGCCCTTCCTGGAAAAATAAAGGAAATAAATAAATAAAATCCAAACACGATGATTAGCCAACAAACAAACAGTGTACATCAAACACAAACAATAACCAACAAAGAACACTGACAGAGATCAACTTAAATACACAGATGAATTAGGGCAGTGACTGACCAACTCGTGACTGTGACACTACCTAACTTTGCAGACGCCAAAAGTGAGAGCATATGATGGGAAAATCCAAACACCGTCAGCAGTAATTACATTTTTACTACTTATAATGCTACTTAATTTCAGAAATTAGATTTGTACTAGTAACAATGCCCATTTTTGATATCAGCAATTACATTTCCACTATAAAAAATGTGTTTTTATTAGCAAGAATTGTATTTCTGATATGTGAAATTGGTATTAGCATTGTTACTAGTGGAAATGTAATTCCGGATATCAAAAATTCCCATTGTTACTATAGTCCATGTGATATGTGACAATTATGTTCACTTTTTAATAAAGCATGAAGCTTGGTACACATGTACAGTTTGCGGCCATGAATTTTTTCAGAAATGGAGCCGTAGCAAAAACGTCTCGTGGCGGCAGCCATGTTGCTTTCCGCCATTACTGAATTATGTATTTTGTATTATGTCTCCTGAACCATGATAGCTCGAAAAATGTGATGTCTACCCCTATGTTTTGTTGGTCAAGGATTAAAGTGAAACCACATCATAAACTGTTCAGGTGAATAATGGTGAATTCAGTGACATTGTGAAAAGGATTACAAGGAAATCGCAGTCTCTGAGAATATCATCTTAGGCTAGGGCCATACAATATTTTTAAAGGGGTCATGAACTGGCTTTTTAAATCTTATTATATTGTTGTCTGAGGTAAACGTCCAATGTTGTAAAATGGCAACCGGAATGATTCGCCCATACATGTTCGACCCAGAGTCCAGGTGTTGCAATTCCTGTCAGATCCAATATAGACGGCACAGCACCGTTCTTTACTCTTAATCGGTCTGCAAATCCAGTCTTGTTTACAAAAAAATCCTCAGTGAAATGAAGCGAACAGACGGACAATGTTTCACCTCATCAGCTGGAGTGGAACGTCATATAAAAAATAAAGTTTATCCATGCACTCCTATTGGAATCCAGGGGAAGCTTATGCAGCGACTGTCTTCTTCCACAACCAGGTGTTGCGACCTAGAAGTATTAGTTTATAATTAATTTCATAATTTTCTAGAATAAGGATATATTTAGAATTCTGTAAGGGAAATCACTATAATTTCATTGTAATTTCATTTGATAAATATTCTGGATATTATTCTGATTTATGTTACTGAAAGGTGAAAGTTCAGTTAGGATGATGTCATAAGCTAGCGCAGTAGTGTGGTCGAAAAAAAAAGCTGAGCGGAAAAAAAAGTGAACGTAGGCTATATCGCTGATGTTAGAAGATGTTGTGTTGCTTCGTGTTCAAATGATAATTCCAACAGAACTGGCAAAATAAAGTTGCAAAAGAGAAGACGGAGTCTGTTTTAAGTGTGCAACATAAACTTGGAGTTTCCGCCCAGTTGGATTTCATCACGAAGCAAGCAAGATGAGTCACGAGTGACTAACGTTAACCACAACACAGTAAGAGCTAGCTGCGAGCCACCTAGCTACCGACGTCGTCAATACTTCAGTGCTCCAGACGAAGCAGTGAAGGTAAAAGTTTTCTATCATGTCAGAAGTGCGACAGATGTTGTCTGAGTGGGAAACTCTTGTAGCTCAGATAGAAGAAAAGTTACTGACACTGACAGCACCAGAGTTGAATCATATATGCTGGGCACTAAGTCTAACGGTGGAAAAAAATGACAAGGACTTACCTCGTAAGCTGAGGAGACATATTCTCCAGTATCTAGAAGGAGAAGAGGTTATTTCACAAGAGGATGAAGGGATGTCTCTATTGCTGCAAGTTAATGACAAAATTGAGGAAATCAAAGGGAAAATTGACGATAATGGCGTAGCGCAGCTCCAACAAATCGCGCAAGATCGCCACCCGGTGGTTGAAAATGATATTGCACCCAGTAATCCAAACGAACAAGGAGAAAATGTTTCTGTCCCGAATGTAACAGGAGCAGCTTCCCAAAATGTTTCTTTTGTCCATCCACTGTACAGAAGAGAGTTCAAAATAATTGGACAAATTGGAGAACCAAATCAAAAGGATAAATTGGCGTACACTAGTTTGGAAAGACAAATCCAAAGAGCATTGAAAAAAGGATATGAGGAGGGAGAAGTCGTAGAAGCGGTCATTCAAGCTATAGCCCCAGGAACAAAACTGAAGAGTTATCTTGAAAGTAGAGTTGATCTGTCATTGCAAGCTCTCAGACAGATATTACGTACTCATTACATTGAGAAAGACGCTACAGACTTGTACCACTCCCTCACGCGCGCTGTTCAAGATTCAAAAGAAACACCCATTCAGTTTTTAGTGCGAACCATGGATCTGAGACAACAAATTGTCTTTGCTTCAGAAAGAGTTAAATCTGGTTTGAAGTACAGCGCAGAGCTAATCCAAAATCAATTCCTCCAAACAGTACTCACTGGCCTCCATGATGACGCCATCCGTGCAGACATAAAGCCATACTTACAGAATCCGAAAGTTGAAGATGAAGTCCTTTTGGAGAGAATGACAGCTGCATACACTCTGGAAATGGAAAGAAAGAATAAGTTGTCAACTACATCAAAAACAAAGATGATCAAAATTGCAGCGGTTAGTGAGGAAAGTGAGGAAGGTGGAAAGGAAAGCTACCTGCACAAACCAAACAATAAGAATAAGCACTGTGAGATGAACAAACGTGATACACTGATGGAAAAGGTTGACCAAGGTAATAAAGCTATATGTGAAGCTATTCAGAACCTCACCACTCAAATTGCTAGTCTCCACCAGACCTCTAAGCCCCAACCAATGAGAGTGGGTGAACAGCTGAACCGAAAATATCTACCACAGGCAAAGACTGTAAATAGGAAACAGTGTCAGCAGTGTCAATTGTCCAATCCAGATGGAAGGTGTAGTCACTGTTATAAGTGTGGCAGCGCAGAACACTGGGCATCAGGTTGTAGAATGAGAAATACCTCAGGCAGTACAAACAAAATTGAAATTCTGATTCATCCTGCCGAGAACACAGACAATGCGGATCTGTTCAGCTTAAGAGCACCACTCACTGGTAAACAACGACAAACAGCCAAGCTAGTAGGGAGGAGATGCCTAGTTCAAGCCTCCCTAGGGGGAGTTGACACTTCAATACTGTGGGACACTGGTTCACAGGTATCAATAGTGGGAACGAACTGGAAAAGAAAATACCTGCCAGATGTTAAGGTGAGACCAGTGGAGGAGCTGCTTGAGGAGGGAGCATTGGAGCTTTCAGCTGCTAATGGAACAGACATTCCGTATGATGGATGGATGGAAATCAAATTCACCTTGTCTAAGAATGCTGTGGCTGGGATGAGTGACAAACCTGTCATGGTCCCAATCCTGGTTGCCAGCAGTGACCTTGAACGCCCTATCATTGGCTTTAATGTGATTGAAGAACTAGCATTGACGAACGACGCCTGTGGAGACTGTGCTCCTTCTGGTCATATGGTGGAAACGCTGTGCTCAGCACTGGAGGTAGGGCGCAAAACGGCGAGAGCTGTCTTGTCTGTTTTAAAGAAACGAAAGCTTGAGAACCAACCCCACATAGCCAGAGTCGGCAGACAACCAGTGACCATCTCGAAAAACAAAGTGGTAGCGGTGCCATGCGGCCAGCTAAATAAGAGAGTGTTGAGTGCGTCACATGTAGTGTTGGAGCCGAACCAGGAGACACCATGGCCAACAGGCTTAGTCATTAGAGAGCAGTTAATTCAGCTCCCTTCAGAAGATAACGGTAAAATCGAGGTTACCGTTGAAAACCAGACTGACAATGACATCATGCTGTGTAGTCGCACGACACTTGGATGGTTGCACAGTGTTGATGCCATCTACCCATCTCAGACAAAGTCTACGTTTGATCAGAGACCCGAGACACGAGACAGCAGCAGTGTCACCTCACTTGCACAGCAATCCAGCCGGATGCCACAAGCTGAGCCCTGGGACCCACCTGTGGACCTAAGCCATCTGTCGAATGACCGACGACAACAGGTGCAACAAATGCTCAGAGAGGAATGTGATGTTTTTGCAAAGGATGATTGGGACACGGGGTGTATCAAAGATTTGCAAATGGACATACAATTAAAAGACGATGTGCCTGTGCAAAGAACATACAATGCCATCCCTAGACACCTCTACCAAGAAGTGAAAACTCACATACAGGACTTACTCAGTCGAGGCTGGATCCAGAAGTCTTGTTCGTCATATTCTTCACCTGTAGTATGCGTCAGGAAGAAAGATGGAGGCCTACGCTTGTGCATAGACTACAGACTGCTGAACGGGAAAACACAGCCGGACCGTCATCCAATCCCGAGGATACAGGAGATACTGGAAAACCTGGGGGGCAACTCCTGGTTCACGGTGTTGGACCAGGGCAAGGCTTACCACCAAGGCTTCATGAGTGAGAAAAGCAGACACTGCACCGCATTCATAACACCATGGGGACTGTATGAATGGGTGAGGATCCCGTTTGGGCTTACTAATGCGCCTGCAGCTTTTCAGCGCTACATGGAGGGATGCCTGGGAGATCTGAGAGATGAAGTGTGTGTCCCGTATTTAGATGATGTGTTAGTGTTTAGCTCCAGCTTTGAACAACACATCCAAAACGTGAGACAGGTACTGCGACGGCAAAGAGAGTGTGGTATAAAACTGAGACCAAAAAAATGTGACTTATTCAAAAGTGAGGTCTGTTATGTGGGTCGAGTAATCTCTGCAGAGGGATACAAGATGAATCCCAAAGAGGGGGAAGCAGTTCAAGCACTGAAGCATGAGACACCAACCACTGTGCGAGAGGTGAGAAAGCTGATGGGTTTCCTCAGTTACTATAGATCCTATATACCAGACTTCTCCAGGATAGCCAAACCTCTTTACGAACTGTTAGCAAAGTCTAAGTCTGAACCGACGCAAAGCCAAAAGAGAAAGAATGTAAGCCGTAAGTCTGCCCAGTTGCCACCGTCCCATCCTGTCCAGTGGACATTGATTCACCAAGAAATACTGAACAGAATGGTAGATCAGCTGACAAATCCACCAGTGATGGCATATCCGGACTTGGAGAAACCTTTCGTACTTCACGTGGATGCCTCAGAAGAGGGCTCAGGTGCAGTTTTGTACCAGCGTCAAGAGGGTGTTCTTAGGGTCATTGCCTATGGCTCACGGACATTGTCACCGGCAGAAAAGAATTACAAGCTACATTCTGGCAAATTAGAATTCTTGGCACTAAAATGGGCCATCACAGAACGTTTTCGTGACTACCTGTTCCATGCACCTGACTTTGTTGTATATAGTGACAATAATCCCTTGACCTATGTCACGAGGTCAGCAAAGCTCAATGCAGCAGGGCACCGCTGGGTGGCAGAGCTGGCGGATTATAGATTCACATTGAAGTACAGACCCGGAACAGCAAACAGAGACGCGGATTTCCTGTCACGAAGACAAAAGCCCATTGAAGAGATCATGCGAGAGTGTACAGAGGAATGCCCTCAGGAAGCTATCGAATGCATCGGTAAAGCTCTGGAAAGAGATAAAGCCCAAGATGTTGATTGGATCTCTGCTGTCACATGTAACATCGATGCACTACCAGAGGGGTGTAACATCTCAGAGCCAATCCAGCCTCTTGCAGTGGAAGACATCAGACTTGCCCAGAGTGCAGACTTAGCCATTAGCAGAGTTCTGGCTTTGAAAAAAACACATGCATTCCTGAAACATAAAGACAAGCTGGCAGAAAATGAATCAGTGAGACACCTTCTCAGAGAGTGGCCCCGTCTAAAGATTGATGGAGATGGCATCCTCAGAAGAGAGACTGCAGCGAGAAAGCAGTTAGTTGTTCCTGAGTCCCTGAAGCCTACTGTGTACAAGCATCTCCACGGGGAAATGGGACACTTAGGGGCCGATCGAATGGTGGCTCTTGCAAGAGAACGGTTCTTCTGGCCAAAAATGAGACAGGAAATGGAACACTATGTTACCCAGATGTGTCGCTGCATAAAACGAAAAAAACCTAACAGAATAATCAGGACACCTATCCAAAGCATTGAGACCTCTGCACCGTTTGAGATGATATCCATCGACTACCTACACTTAGACAAGTGTAAAGGGGGTGAGGAGTATATACTTGTAGTTGTGGATCATTTTACCAAATACGCACAGGCCTACGCAACGAAAGACAAGTCAGGGAAGACAGCGGCCAGAAAACTCTTTGATGATTTTATTATGCGTTTTGGTTTCCCATCCAAAATACATCACGATCAGGGAAAAGAGTTTGAAAATACTCTCTTTCGCAAGCTACAAGACTACTGCGGTATTCGCCATTCACGCACTTCCCCATACCACCCTCAAGCTAATCCTGCAGAGCGCTTCAACAGAACGCTACTGGGTATGTTGCGCACGCTTGAAGAGTCTCAAAAGTCAAGGTGGAAAGAACACCTAAACAAAGTGGTTCATGCCTATAACTCAACTGTGCACGAAGCAACTGGATTCTCTCCATTCTTCCTTCTCTTTGGTCGTGAGCCAACTTTACCAGTCGATCTAATGTTCCCCAAGAAGGGAGGAGAAAGGAACCAGTCACAGACTGACTATGCAGGGAAGTGGAGAGAAGTCATGCAAGAAGCCTATGCTATTGCGATGCGAAACATGAAGAAAAGTGCAAGGAGAGGACAGAAAAACTACAATCAGCGCACGTGGAGTTCTGTTCTGGAGCCAGGTGATCATGTCCTGGTGAGAAACCTCACGCCCAGAGGTGGTACTGGAAAGCTGCGTAGCCACTGGGAAGACATGATTCATGTTGTCAAGGGAAGAAAAGGCCCTGATAGTCCAGTGTACGTGATTGAACCATTACAAGGAACAGGGAGAAGACGGGTGTTACATCGTAACCTACTTCTACCATGCCCTTATCTGGTTGAAGAGCCAGAAGGTCATGAACCTAACCTTGAAGAGAAAAACTACAGAAGAAAAGCAAAACGGACAACAAGAAGGGATCATACAGCCAGACATGATACTTACCGAACAGACACAGACAGTTCCAGTGAGGAGGAGTATTGTCTCTGGACAGCAGTGGGACATGCTGAGACACCTCTGAATGCAGAAGCAGAAGAGTTCTGTCCGAGAACAGAGACACTCCGAAACAGGCCTGAGAGGGCGCTTGTACCGGAGTTGCAGCCTGAAGAGGAGCCTGTTGAGGAGAGACATAGCTCGGAGAGGGAGATTGATGTTCCGGCTGCTGAATCAGAGGATGAGCGAAGTGATACCGAGATGTGGAGAAACAGGCCAAGGAGAGCTAGGCAGCCCAAGCGTGTCTACACCTATGACCAGCTAGGCCAGCCAACCTTTCAACAGCTGAAGACCTGCCATGTTGGTGTGAAGACGTCCGCAGGAACGGCCTGTGACTTCTCTACCAGATCATCATTTGTGTATCCTTTTTATTATGAATAGATATAAAAGACACACAGAGATAACCCTATTAGTTAGTTTATAGTTAATGTTTATCCATTACAAGTTACAGTTCATGGTAGGAGCTAACACATAATATAGAACAGGTAATCTGGACAGTTATTTAAGTAATAAGTACCGAAATGGGTTATTATCCTAGTATATTGGAAGCAAGAGAGTAGTGTAATATACAAACAGTAGTTACAGAAAAAGTAGTTGTGTGTACACTAGATTATTAAATGCATGGCTTTGGAATATGTAGACACATAAGTTTGGGTGTATATGGTATTTCCCTTGTCCCTTTGTGAAGATTGGGGGGCCCACCAATACTTCAATGGATTATTCACCCTTTGATACTAATGGACTATGGACACTTAGTTTTGTATTGTTGCCATGAGAGATTTGCCAAAGAAAAAAAAAAATACTGAGAGATAATAGATTAAAACTACCCTGTAATGTATGGTGTGTGCGAAAATACTTACCTGTTTACTTACCTTCCACCATGTGTTCCGTTGTGGAGACATTGTTGAGTAATATTTTGAAGATAGGAAAGAAAATGTTGAGACACATTCTTTTTTTTTAGTGGGGGAGGGTGTTGCGACCTAGAAGTATTAGTTTATAATTAATTTCATAATTTTCTAGAATAAGGATATATTTAGAATTCTGTAAGGGAAATCACTATAATTTCATTGTAATTTCATTTGATAAATATTCTGGATATTATTCTGATTTATGTTACTGAAAGGTGAAAGTTCAGTTAGGATGATGTCATAAGCTAGCGCAGTAGTGTGGTCGAAAAAAAAAGCTGAGCGGAGAAAAAAGTGAACGTAGGCTATATCGCTGATGTTAGAAGATGTTGTGTTGCTTCGTGTTCAAATGATAATTCCAACAGAACTGGCAAAATAAAGTTGCAAAAGAGAAGACGGAGTCTGTTTTAAGTGTGCAACACAGGCACTGCACAATATTTTGTATTGCTCGGTAGCTCGATCCGGTTTGTCATCACGAGGTAGGCGGCCTATGTTATTTAGCTATGTATGCGTGTAAAATGCGCGAATCGGTGGGCGGGGCTAAACTGGCCGTGTTGAAGTAGGCGTTGATCATCTTCTGCGGGGGGTGGTGTTTTATCCTCTTTGACGTCATAGTTCTGCACTTTGAAAAACGAGGCGTTTGCTGAGGCTGGTGTCAATAAAAGCATTTATTGGACTAACAAGGACGTTTTCAGTTCTGAAACTTATGCGAAAAAACATTACTGATTCTATCAAGCAAATTCCAATTTCTGACACGTCAAATATGAGGATAGTCGAGCACCTTGCATTGGACGTTTTCGAGACGCTCTTGGACAGGCTGAGGAAGACTGAGGTGATGTCTTTGGCCGTGGATGACTTTGGCCGACTTTTAACAGTGATGTTGCACAGCTGTGCCTCTATGTGCGATTTTTTTTGATGGGGAATGTTTTCATGATGATCTGCTTGGACTAATTCCCATGGAGGGGCACACAACCGGTGAGATTCTCTTCACCAAAATTGCTTCAATCTTTGAGGAGAACAACTTGGATTTGGAGCGCGTCAACATGTTGGTGATGGATGGTGTGCCCTCGATGTCGGGCAGGGTTCAGGAGCTCACCGGAAGGATGGCAGCTGCGGCTCTGCAGGTGAGATCTCTGCATTGCCTCATCCACCAAAGCCTCCAGTGTGGCAAGCTCAGTGGTGAGTTAAAAGACTCTGTCATGGCAATTATAAAGTTCATCCGTTGTACCTCCAGTTTACAGTACCGCCTTTTCCGCAAGCTGTTGACTGACATGTCTGCTGAATATAAAGATTTGCTCATTCACAATGACATTAGATGGCTTACCAAAGGAAACGCTTTGAAACGTTTTTGTTTCTCTGGTCTTCAAAGTTGAAAAAAGCTGGCAAGTTTCTATCTCTGATGGAAAATTATGAGTTTAATGCCGCTGTTTCCTTTTTGAGCTACGTTTTCCAACATTTGAACCAACTCAACATGGAGTTGCAGGGCAGAGATAAAACAGTTGCAGAACTTGTGAAGAAACTTCATGCTTTTCAAAGAAAGCTCTCACTCTTCTCTGCTGATCTTTGTCCTGGCAAGATGCTCCACTTCCCCACATTGATGTCAGGGTTTATTGACTCATTGAAAAACAACTTTTTTCACTAGGTTTGAGGATTTCAGCATCTCCAGTGAAGTGATGAGATTTGTGAAGTACCCTTTCTTTGTGAATGTTGAGGCAGACTTTGCATTGAAAGGGAAGGAGCTGGTATCGTCATTGGATGAGGGGTCTTTACAACTGGAACTCATTGACATTCAGTTGTCAGATGACTTGCGACAGTCATCTGCAACAGTGCTGCAGGCAGGTTTTGAGAAATTCTGGACCCATGAAGTAAGCCAAGAGAAATTTCCTTGCACTTTTCCTTCTGACAATGTTTGGCTCAACATAAACTTGTGTGTCGTCATTCTCACACATGAATGCCATTAAAACTCACAATCGCATATCCCTCACTGACCAGCATCTGCAACACTCCCTGACAACATGTATACCTGACTTCACTGCTCTTGCCAAGTCAAAAAAAATGCCATTTCTCTCATTAGGTGGCAAATGTTGGCAAACTATTTTGAACAGTATGATGCAATTATGTTTGCAAATGTTATTCACACCATATTATGCACTTAATGTTTTTCTTGATGTGATATTATTGTTGAATACAGTTTGAAATGTTTTGCCTTAATACAGTTTTTTTTATTCGCTTTGGTACTATTTTCACAAGTAAGGTGTACATTTTCAAAACTCTTAGTACAAAAATCCAAACTGATCACACTTGTAACGCAGCTAGTCATTCTTTCAAAACATGGCCTCATGCTTTCATTACAGTTATACATTTTTCAGTCCACATAATTATTGTTTCAAACACAAGATTATTGTAATATGTAATGAGAACGTTTGGTTTAATCACAGAAACACAACAGTATGATCTTATTTCAATTTAGTACTTTTAACAATCAGTTCATTCAACAGCAAACAATGCAAGACACATGTTTCAAATCACCCTTGTTGCTGAAATAATTACAGTAATACAGACTACAGTCGCCACATTAGAAAATACACATGCATTACCTAACTTATGTAATTGAATCCATAATGTTTGTAATAGTATCTGCAGTGAGTTATCAAAAGCTGTGATGAAGTATGACACAGCCATGAGGTTCTGTGCGAGAACAGAGTTTTCTGGTACTGTAATACAGTAAATGATTTCACTATATACATTTGACTAAATCTCTACAGTAGTGGACCTTTACAGATGATGGTTGAGTTACAGTAATGTGGCAGTCTCTACCATGGTAATCTGTTTACAGTATCACATGGCCAACATACTGTAATGTAAAATGCTGTATTTGATGCCATCTGTCTCCCTTCTACTGATGCATCTCTAATCAATCTATGTTTTACAGTCATCGACCGTTTATCTCCCTTTATAGACAGGTACTCTATTCTGCTTTACAGTGTTTTTACAAATGACAAATTTCTCTGTATCTCTTTCACACACAGACACACACATGCGTGTGCACACACTTTGAACATAGTGGTGGTTATTATTTCTATAAATAACTTTTGTAATAAGAATTCATTACATTTGGTTATCCATATCGGAAATTGCAAACAAGTTCTATAGAAACTGTCTATACAATCAATAAAGTGAAACTCGAAAAATTTGAATATCGTGCAAAAGTTATAGTTTTGATGAATATGGCTTACAGCTTATGAAAAACCCGAATTCAAAATCTCAGAAAATTAGAATATTACATGAAATCAATAAAAAAAATAATTTTACTGTAAATACAGAAATGTCGGCCCTCTGAAAAGTATAATCATATGTATATAGTTATATATACTAAATGTATTAGTTTCACCTTTTAATTTGAATTACTGAAATACATGAACTTTTGCACGATATTCTAATTTTTCGAGTTTCATTTGTATAGAAATCTATAGGTGTACCAAATGATTCATTGATTAACCATAAAGATCAGTTGGGTTAAATAAAAGACAAATGTATTAAACTGAAACAAAAAGAGATGCAAATCAAAAGTTTGATAGTAAGAGCTTTATGAAAGGCAGTTACTGTGAATGAAACATGTATGTAGATGAAACACTTATTTTGTGTTGTGAAAAGGATACTTTGTGATTTTGTGAATTGTACTAACACAATTGAAAACATGATGAAATGTTTGAAAAAAGTGCACTTTTGATGATCTGTTGTGATATTAGCACTAAGAGTTTTGAAAATGTACACCTTACTTGTGAAAATAGTACCAAAGCAAATAAAAAAAACTGTAAAGTGCCATGCACTGTTACACTATATGTAACACTGTTGTTATAGTTCTATTCTGTACCACACTATGTTCTTTGGTTTTATTTTTGTTGGTGGAGATACATTTGATGTTGCCTGTCACTCAGTCTTAAATATCTGTGATATGGCTGACCTAGACGGATTGTTAGGTGTCTGATTTATATTCAAAATGGACAAAAGTGAGTACAGTAGTAATCCATGTGTGGATTTATGGGGCAGTCTATTTTATTTAATTATCATAATTACTCATATTCTCCTTATTTTGCCTCAGTTTCATGAACTGGCCCCAATTCCAAATTAATTGAATTGCCCTGATGTACAGAGTGAGCAGCAAAGGTCCTAGTACTGAGCCTTGTGGTACTCCATAATGAACTTTTGACCGATAACACATCTCTTCATTTACTGCTACAAACTGATAATGGTCAGATAAGTATGATTTAAACCATGCTAGTGCAATTCTACTAATGCCAACATCATTTTCAAGTCTATTTAAAAGAGTGTTGTGGTCGATAGTGTCAAATGTAGCACTAAGATCAAGTAACACTAGAGATACAACCACGATCGGATGATAAAAGCAAATCATTTGTGACTCTAATGAGAGCTGTCTCTGTACTATGATACGGTCTAATCTAATCCTTGCATATACCATTTCTTTCTAAAAAAGGAACATAGTTGTGAAGATACTGCCTTTTCTAGTATCTTTGACAGAAAAGGTAGATTCGAGATCGGCCTGTAATTGACTGATTCTGTTAGCCTGGGTTTCCCCATACTGCCTTACCGCAGCGCGATTCAATTCACGCTGAAAGGCAGTCTGGATACCATGGCCAGATTTTTCGCCTCATTTAGGGAACCAATCACAGAACGGGGAGGGAGCAGCTAGACGATGACGACATCTATGCGACACACGGAAACAGTTTGTTTATATCGATTTAACATGGCTGAAGATGCGAAGCTACTCTTTGATAAAAAACTTAACGTCATTGTTTACAAAAAAGATCTTTCCCATCGTCTTCTTCCTTGTCAAATTTCTGTCGCTCTACATACGTCATCTGGTATAATCGAAACGATTGGCTATGAGCTACGTACAGGCATATTTGATAGACATTCTTAGCACCCAATAAACTGCGACGGGCATTCTGAAACCACGCCTCAAATACGAGAAATTGCGCATGTGGTTCCCAGACCCAATTCTCAACGAGATTGGGTCTGGCGTTAGCCAGGCTATGATTCTGTAGGATCAAGTTGCGTTTTTCTAACAAACAGTTTAATCATAGCCAGCTTAAGTTTTTGGTACGTATCCTAATGACAAAGATGAATTAACCCTTTGACACGTACGATCACACCGGTGTGATCAGTCTTGGGTGGTCCCTGGAGCGTACGATCACACCGGTGGGATTAGAACGTTCATTGAGTCACATGATCAACTGCTAAATTCAAAAGTTCAAAATTTCAAATCTGCTTTGGCACTTTGACTGGCACTGAGGCAGAGACAGACATGCTCAGCGCTCATCATTTATTACAACTGTTCAATGTATTTTAAAGGTCCCCTGACATGGGGATATTGTATTATTTTATAATGTTTCCTGGGTTGCCCTTATAATGTTAGTATGTTTTTTAGATCAAAAATAGTCATAATTTAGAAATAAAAGACATTTTTCCTAGCCAGATTTTAGCCTCTGACTTGAACACTCTGTTTGAAGGGGCGTGTCTGCTGTGAGACTTCAGTGTAACCGCCCACTGCTGTGATTGGCTGACATGCGAGCATTTGAAATAGCTACGTATTACATATGAAAGACTCTCGAATACCTTTACTAAAGCTATTAAACGTTTTTACTATTACAGCTATCGAGATTAACGAATCGTGAGAAGTTTTTAAAGTATTTAGATCTATTCCCATCACATAAAATGTTGCTGTGATGAGCATTGCAAGCAGATGACAGTCTGTTGATCGCGAGACAACGCAGTTTCTGCACTCTCTCTAATGCTTTCACCAATGCAAACACGATGATGTACATGGGCAGATGACGTGGCGCATGTTTTTTCTGTAATTAAGCGTAAATGTTTACTGAACTGCATTTCTCAACTAAAACAACACATTCCAGTGGGTCACAGAACATCATTTTATTTCAATATTATGATTTTGGGACGTAAAATGTATTTGGTGTTGTTCATATTTCAAGGTGAATAGCAAAATGTCCTGCGGTGTGACTGTAACATTGATGACTCATCAAATGTAAATATTTTTAAAATAAAGCATACATGTTTGGAGCAGCTAATAAATGCCTTAGCATTATTTTGTATGTATTTACTTAATTAACTTACATTTTCAAAATGCTAAAAAGTACTAAAATAATATTTACAGTACATTTAGTTTTGAAACACAAATGCTGTTGTCACAGTCCCCGTCTGCACCTGTCTGTCCTTGTCTATGCACTACACTACCCAGTATCCTCCTTGTCTCCACACCTGAACTCACTCCCTCATTATCCACCTGTCCCTCGTCATCATCATCAGTGTCACCTGTTTTCACCTTGTTATGTTTGATTCATGCTTGTATTTAGTTCTCTCTGTTCAGTCTGTCTTTGTCCGTTCTCGTCTATGTTATGCTTAAGTGTTTTCCTATAACCATCATTCTGTACCTGAGTTTTGATTATACAAGTAAATGTTTGAATTGGAGTCTTTGTGTCAGCCTCTCCATCCTGCACCATAACCCGTGACAGAAGAACCGACCACAAAATGGACGAAGCGGGTCAGTTGTTGTGTTCCATTTTCCAAAATGGCCGTAAGATCGAGTCATACGTAGTGGAATTCATTGAGTACAGCCATTTAACCACTCTTACTGACCAGCAATTGGTGGATTTGTTTTGGAGTGGTTTAGACCCACACTTCCATTCTTGGATACCTCCAGGAGATCCCGATCTGACCATTGAACAGTATTTGGAGGCCGTGTTAAGATGGTGTGGCTCACCGTTCATGGTCAGTACTGCTGATAACCCTGTCGAGCCTTAGCTCCCCACTACCAGCCCAGTCACCAGATCAGTCTATGGGAAATCAAGACTGATGTCCAGCTTGGCACATTACCCGCTGATATCAGCACGTGCAGTCAGGAGGTTCATTTTCCCAGAGTTTCATCCTGCCCCTTCATCCTGACCCTCCAGCCAGAGACCCTCCAGCCAGAGACCCTCCGTTCAAAGCCCTCCTCACCGCTGGTCCCGTCCAGCCCAGCCGAGCCCTCACCGCTGGTCCCGTCCAGCCCAGCCGAGCCCTCACCGCTGGTCCCGTCCAGCCTCGTCCAGCCAGAGCTTCACGTCAGCCACGTCCAGCCAGAGCTTCACGTCAGCCACGTCCAGCCAGAGCTTCACGTCAGCCACGTCCAGCCAGAGCTTCACGTCAGCCACGTCCAGCCAGAGCTTCACGTCAGCCACGTCCAGCCAGAGCTTCACGTCAGCCACGTCCAGCCAGAGCTTCACGTCAGCCACGTCCCGTCGGCCCAGCCAGAGACTATTCCTGACCCTGTCCCCGACCCGTTATCGAACTCTCTCACGCTCCCCAATAACTTTTTTGGGGGGGGGGCCAAGGGTCCGCACCGCCATGGCCGCCCGAAGGGTCCGCACCGCCATGGCCGCCCGAAGGGTCCGCACCGCCATGGCCGCCCGAGGGGTCCGCACCGCCATGGCCGCCCGAGGGGTCCGCACCGCCATAGCCGCCCGAGGGTTCGGCCACGATGCCCTGGTCACGTCCTGCTCCGCCCTGGGCACGCCCTCAGCCTGCTCCGCCCTGGCCACGCCCTCAGCCTGCTCCACCCTGGTCACATCCACGTCCTGCTCCACCCTGGCCACGCCCTCAGCCTGCTCCGCCCTGGAGGCCTCCTCCAGACCACGCCCTCCTCAGCCTTCAGGGCGCCCACCCTCCCACCCCTGTTCTAAGGCGTGAGGTCACGCCTTCCGGGAGGGGGGAATAATGTCACAGTCCTCGTCTGCACCTGTCTGTCCTTGTCTATGCACTACACTACCCAGTATCCTCCTTGTCTCCACACCTGAACTCACTCCCTCATTATCCACCTGTCCCTCGTCATCATCATCAGTGTTACCTGTTTTCACCTTATGTTTGATTCATGCTTGTATTTAGTTCTCTCTGTTCAGTCTGTCTTTGTCGGTTCTCGTCTATGTTATGCTTAAGTGTTTTCCTATAATCATCATTCTGTACCTGAGTTTTGATTTATACAAGTAAATGTTTGAATTGGAGTCTTTGTGTCAGCCTCTCCTTCAGCCTGCACCATAACCCGTGACAGCTGTCCTGTGGTGTGACATAGGATATTAGATTTTTGTACTGGCTGTTACATGGACAGCCAAAGTGGTCCTTTATTTCATCCCCCTACCAGGAATTCCCCCAGATGTTTGGATGTGCTAAGGAGGTTAAAAGGTGAGTGTTGCTCTCTTATACCCCTTTTCCACCAAGGCAGAGCTGGTGCTGGTTCGGAGCCAGAGCCTAGTTTCAATTCGGTTCTTTGTTTTTCCACACGCAAAGCACCAGCTCCGAACCAGGAAAAGTGGTTCTTAAGTAGCACCAAATCATTGCTGGTCTAGAACGGAGCCAAGTAAGAACCGATTGCGTCAGGGGCTGGGGGCGGGGTTACCGTGAGCAACAAGAAACTTGTGACCGCCATTTTTAAATAGCAGCTAGTCGAGCTAATAGCAGCTTGATTATTATATCCGTCTATGTAAGTTACGGCGAGCTGCACAAACGCGTTGGATTCCGATGTATTTGTGCAAACCCATGAGCATCCATAGTAACGCAACGTCCGTTGTTGTTGATGGCTTGTTCGAGATGCATCGGAGCGGCGCGGACCGATCGGAGCTACGGGAGTGTTTGGAGATCATACGACTCCTTGTGCTTTTGGATCGCTTTCGCAGTGCTTGTCATGCGGCGATCGATCTGCGTGAAGCCGATGCATCTCGAACAAGCCTGGCGTGTTTGTGTTTGGCACTACCACACTAGCGTTGCTGGGCAACATGAGACGTATGCAACGACGTAAGATCTGGCTCTGTTGTGGGTCTCTAGCCGGTGGAAAGGCAAACCGGTTCTTAGTAAGCTTGTCAGTCGAAGCAACTCCGAACCAGCTCTGGCTCTGGCTCTGAACCAGCACCCGGTTCTTGTTGGTGGAAAAGGGGTATTATTAATTTGATAAATTTCATCATTTCTGTCAGACCATGAACGTGTCCATTTTTGATAGTCCTGTGGTGTGACTGATCTAGTTCGAGAAAAGAGAAAAATATTTTAAAAAATGAATCATATTCAGGTTTAAAACAATGAACTTTTTCAGTTACTGTAATGACCAAGGTCAGTCTTGTATAGCAATGATTCAAAATGTCTGCCAAGGTGAAAGAGTCCTGTGGTGTGACAGCCCGTCCTGTAGTGTGACAAAAATAAGTCAGACATCTAGCTAGATTCTCGTCTGTTATGTTTGCAATATTAAACATAAATATAAATATATATTTGTCTCTCTCTCTCTCTCTCTCTCTCTCTCTTCTCTCTCTCTCTCTCTCTCTCTCTATCTATCTATCTATCTATCTATCTATATATAACAAATATTGTAAATATTATATATAATATACCTATATTATACATATATTAAACATAAATATATCTGTCTTCATTATAGGCAAGGCAAGGCAAGGCAAGTTTATTTATATAGCACATTTCATACACAATGGTAATTCAAAGTGCTTTACATAGGAGAAAATAAAATAATCAAAACAAATAAGAATAATTAAAACATTTTAGAATAAGAAATAAAATAAAGTACAGTAAAAACAGTCGGACGAACAGTGGCACAGTGCTCATTCAGTAAATGCATGGCTAAACAGAAGTGTTTTGAGTCTGGATTTGAATGTGACTACTGTAGGAGCACATCTGATCTCTTCTGGAAGCTGGTTCCAGCTGCGGCTGGCATAGTAGCTAAAAGCAGACTCTCCTTGCTTAGAGTGAACCCTTGGTATTTCTAACTGATGTGATCCTAATGATCTGAGTGATCTGTTGGGTTTATATTCACTGAGCATATCTGCAATATATTGAGGTCCTAGCCCATTGAATGATTTATATACCAGTAATAATACTTTAAAATCAATCCTAAATGTAACTGGGAGCCAGTGTAAAGACCTGAGGACTGGTGTGATATGTTCATATTTTCTGGTTCTGCTCAGAATCCTGGCAGCAGCGTTCTGTATGAGCTGCAACTGTCTTATGGTCTTTTTAGGAAGGCCAGTGAGGAGTCCATTACAATAATCCACCCTGCTGGTGATGAAAGCATGCACAAGTTTCTCTAAGTCTTGACTGGAAACAAAGCATCTAATTCTTGCAATATTTTTCAAATGATAGTATGCTGATTTAGTTATTGCTTTGACATGACTACTGAAACTAAGGTCTGACTCTAGAGACACACCAAGATTCCTGACTTGATTTTTAGTTGTTAGACCTCTAGAGTGAAGGTATGCATTCACCTTGAGAACTTCATCTTTGTTTCCAAACGCAATGACTTCAGTTTTGTCTTTGTTTAACTGAAGATAGTTTTGGCACATCCAACCATTTACTTCATCAATGCATTGGCACAGGGAGTCAATGGGGCTGTAATCGTTAGGCGATAGGGCTAAGTAGAGCTGTGTGTCGTCTGCATAGCTGTGGTAAGAGATTCGGTTCTTTCTCATTATTTGGCTCATTGGGAGCATATACAGGTTGAATAGGAGTGGTGCAAGAATTGAGCCTTGGGGGACTCCGCATGTCATGGATGTCCACTCAGACTTATGGTCTCCTATACTCACATAATAACCTCTCCCTTCTAAGTATGACCTGAACCATTTTAGGACTATCCCAGAAAGCCCCACCCAGTTTTCAAGCCTGTCAATAAGTATGTTGTGATCGACAGTGTCAAATGCAGCACTGAGGTCGAGTAGTACCAGCACTGATAATTTGCCTGTATCAGTATTTAAGCGAATATCATTTATTATCTTTATGAGCGCTGTCTCTGTACTGTGATGCGATCGGAAACCAGATTGAAAATTGTCAAAGTAACCATTCAAGCTTAAGAATTTGTTCAGCTGATTGAAGACAACTTTTTCAATGATCTTGCCTATGAAGGGAAGATTTGAGATCGGTCTATAATTGCTTAATATGGTCTTATCTAGATTGCTCTTTTTCAGGAGGGGCTTGACAACTGCAGTTTTTAGGGAGTTTGGAAAACTCCCAGAGAGAAGTGAGGCATTTACCACTTCTAGGAGATCTGCTTCTAAACTGTTTAACACACTTTTGAAAAAAGATGTGGGAAGTGTGTCAAGGGCGCAGGTTGATGTTTTAAGGTGCTGTACGGTTTCTACCAAAATTTTGCCATCAATTTCTTCGAAAACAGACATAGTAACTACTTTCTCAGGTAGTGGTTGGATCTGTTTGACCCCAGCACAACTCAAGGATGAGCTGATCACCTTTCTGATATTATTGATTTTCTCAGAGAAGAAAGAAGCAAACTCACTGCACTTGCTGTCTGAGAGCATTTCACTGGGAATCTGGCTTGGGGGGTTTGTCAGTCTCTCTACAGTAGCAAAAAGAGTGCGTGTGTTGTTTAAGTTGCTGTTTATAATATTTGAGAAGAAAGTCTGTCTAGCTTTGCCTAGTTCCATATTAAAAGCATGGATGCTGTCTTTGTAGATGTTATAATGGACTACAAGTTTTGTCTTCCGCCACATGCGCTCTGCTCTTCTGCATTGTCTTTTCATATTTTGCACTGCTGTTGAGTTTCTCCAAGGTGCTTTTTGTCTACCACTATTCTTCCTGACTTTCGCAGGAGCAATATCATCAATTACACTTTTTATTTATCAATTTATCAATTACACAATTACAATTTTTGAGTTAAAAGATTCAAGGAGAAAATCAACAGAGTCAGCAGATATGCTTGGTTTTAATGATATAGCCTTCATAAATAGCACACTACTGTTCTCATTTAAGCATCTCTTCTTGACAGACACAGATCTAGCTTCAATGGCAGGAGAGATCAAAATATCAAAGAAAATACAGAAATGATCAGACAGTGCTACATCCTTAATAACAATCGATGAGAGGTTTAGACCCGTACTGATAAGTAGATCTAGAGTGTGTCCACGATTATGTGTGGGTCCATTTACATGCTGTGTCAGATCAAAAGTTTTTAAAACAGTTTTGATTTCTTTTGCCATATTGGTTTCTGCATTATCTATGTGAATGTTAAAATCTCTAGCAATGGCAAAACAGTTAAACTCAGAGGAAATTGTTGATAACAGTTCTGTAAAGTCCTCAGCAAAGGCTGGAGAGTATTTTGGAGGCCTGTAAACAATGATAAGTAAAATACGTGGAGCACCTTTTAACACAATACCCAGATATTCAAAAGATGGGTAATTCCCAAGTGATTTTTGCTTACATTGATAGACATCTTTAAAAAGAGCAGCTAAGCCCCCGCCTCTCTTACCCGCTCTGCAAGCACTCATAAAAGTAAAGTTAGGAGGGGATGTTTCATTGAGGACTGTTGCACTGCAGCTGTCTTCTAGCCAAGTTTCATTTAGAAGCATAAAGTCCAGGTTGTATGTGGTTATTAAGTCGTTGACTAGAAGTGATTTATTTTTAAGTGAGCGGATGTTTAAAAGTGCTAACTTAACGGTCTTACTTTTTGTCCCCACAGCGATCTTAGTTTGGCGTGTAATAGGCACCAGATTAGATGGGTTTGCTGTACGGCTTTTGAAGGCCTTAGATTTTCTATCATGTAGTTGAACAGCAATAGGGAAAGATTCAGGCACACTGGGTTCCCGCTTGTTTTGTAAACATTTAAGAAAGTTACTGTTATCATAGCGGGGACCCGACACATATCACTGAGAGCTGGTATCAGTTGTTTTTGGTTCACCGCGAGTTGCTGGAGGAGGGTGTGGGCCCTGGCGCTGTGGCAGAGGCCGAAGAGCTCTCACAGGAGGAGGGGGAGGGCGAGCTGGGCCCGCAGGCTTTGGTGGTTGTGGGGCCTGCCGTTTTTTGGTTGACATCTGGGGGCTTGCAAAAGAGTGGGATAGTCTGGTTCCAGCATACACCAGTTGTTCCATTTTCTCCGAGAAGCACAGAAGTGGAGATGCTGGAGAGAGGGACAACGTGTCTTGCTCTGGTGTTATCGGAGGCTGTAATATGCTGTCCTGGATTTCCTGGCTGTTTTCCAGAAAGTCGTCCTTGGGTGCTGAATCTTCTAGCAGTTCTAGTATGTCACAGTCTGTCTGTGGTGAGCTCTGTTGGCAGGACTCAGCTGAGATTGTGTCCGTCAGCAGAGGTTGTTGTGGCTGAGTGGTGTTATCATTGTCCTTGTGTGATGTGTCAGCCGCATGTCCATTCAGGTGCAGAAGTGAAGTCCTGTGGTCATTAATACTGTGTCCAGGTGTGTGTGTGCCATTCAGGTTGAGTGGATTGGCACATACTGCAGAAGGATGATGGATTGAAAAGAAGATATTGTCCTTTAGCACTCTTGAACCAAGTTTGTTTGGGTGGAGCCCATCCTGTTGAAACAGTTGCCTCTGATTCCAGAAAAGATTGAAGTTGTCAATGAAGTTCAGTCCTTTTATATTGCAGGTTTTTTGCAGCCATGTGTTAAGCCCAAGCAACCGTGAAAACCTGTTTGTTCCTCTTGCTGGGAGTGGTCCACTGATGAATGTCTGAACTTTCAGTCTTTTAAATGTTTCAAAAAGTTCATTGAAATCCTTCTTAAGGAGTTCTGACTGCCCTTTATGAATATCATTCTTCCCCACATGAACAATGAGTCGATTTGCAGTCTTATGTTTCATCAGAATGTTCTGAAGTTCCCTGTTTACATCAGAAGTTGTTGCTTGTGGAAGGCAGCATGTAGTTGTGTCCCTGCTAATAATGTTTCTGATTATAGAGTCACCCACTATCAGAGTCCTGGGCTCGGCTGCGCTCTGAGCTGAGTGCCGCTGTCTGCTCGACCTTGAGCGCCTGTTAGCAGTGTTAGCTACTGGCTGATTCAGTCTGTGTTCGATCACATTCATCACATTCAGGGATTCCTCATTCATTAATACTGCAAATCTGTTCTCAAGATGTATAGGCGGTGGTAGGAGACCAGTGTTTGCAATCCTTGTCAGAGCCGTATCTGGGGTAGAGGATGCTACTGCGGCAATGTGTGATGCTCGTGACAATCTGATGTCTCGAGTGCCTTTGGGTCTCGCTCCCTGTTTGTGCCATCGATTTGTAAGTCGATCGGCTTGTTTCTCTACACTCAGTATGGCCTGTATTGGAGCACTAGATTCATGGGACTCACCGGCTGTATGCTGAGGGCGCCCATGGTGAAGCTCTGTTGTGTGTTCTGTCTGGTTTGGAGGTCCCATAAGTAACTTTGTTTCAAGAACTGCAATCCTTTGTAAAAGTCTCTGGCAGTTAGTGCAGCAAGTAGATTCCAGAAGAGGCATTTTCTCTTATCCTTATGAATGTAGGCAGTTGTGTTTTCTCTTCCCCGGAATGTAAGCTTTCAGTGGGAGGCTGGTCGAAGAAAAGTATTCCGCTTTTTTCTAGTAATCAAGCGTTTGAGCACTGTGCTGATTTGCTGAAGTTAAAATTAGGTGATAAAAGGAAATAAAATATGAAAATATAAACACGATAGAGCAATAAAAAAAATAAAAGCGATAGAGCAAAGCGCGGAGCAGTAAGCAAGAGCGTCCGAACAGTAGCTGAGCAGGAAGTCATGCAGGAAGTTATACATAATATACCTATATTAAACATAAACATAAATATATATATATATGTCTTCATTTGTTTGTTGTATGTGTATGTTAACGGTCACTGATCATTGTTTTTAAATTGATTTTTGTCAGTTTTTAGGCATGAGCAAAGAAAGGACAAGGAGGTATCGGGAAAGGTTAGCACAGGATGAAGCCAGGCATGAGGAGATCCTTAGGGAGAGAAGGAAAAAGTAAAATAAGTTTATAATAGGGAAATTGAGTTGGTGAAACAGTCGTATACTTGTATAGAACATGTAACAGAAAACATCTTTTTTGGCCAACAGCCATTTTGGATATTACTCCCCCATCACCCGAAGAACTTGATGTGTCCTTCAGTCCAGTTCATCTTTCTCCTGCTCATGGTTCTATTTCCCCAATTCCAAGTCCTCCCCAAAAGGTTTGTCCACCCAAGTTGACAGCAAAAATTAAGAGGCTGGAAAGAGAAAACAAGGAGCTAAAAGCAACGCTCGATGGCATGAAAAAAGCCAATAGTAAAATGAGGGTTCAAAAGCATCGCTGGAATAAAGCTAAGAAAGCACATCAACCTACCCTCAGATCTTCGGCGAAAAGAGCTACGACACAAAAAAAACAGCAAGTCACCAACTTTCTTTCCAGGGATGAAAACAGCAGGCTCTTGGCAGAGAAAAGGGATACTGTGGGCCGGAAACACAACAAAATGCAGCGTCGGATTTTGACCAAAACCATGAGTGAGCTACACTCTGAATACAACCAAGAATCTAGCAGAGACCTTCCAGCGTAACCTGGAGTCAATTGCCTCCCATCAATTCAATTGGATGCACCAATCAGCCAAAATGAGGGAGTTAAAGAAGAAATTGCAAGAAAATGATTTGGTGTTGCACGTTGATTTCTCTGAAAATTATGGATGCAAACTGAACACAGAAATTCAATCTTTCCACTTTGGTGCAAATCGAAACCAAGTAACCATACATACAGTGGTTGCCTACACCAAAACAGCCATTCAAAGCTTTGCAACCGTCTCAAAATCTCTGAGGCATGATGAGCGTGCTGTATGGGCTCACTTACAGCCAGTCATTGAAGACCTCCAAATGCAGCATGACACACAGTTTGAGTCACTCCACCTCATCAGTAATGGTCCTGTGACACAGTATCGTAACAAGGCAAATTGTTTCCTAATGAGTACGCTGCCATTTACCTGGGGGTTCCAGTGTCTCACATGGAATTACAGTGAACGGGGCCACGGAAAAGGAGCTCCTGATGGGGTTGGAGCTTGTGTGAAGCGTATGGCAGATCAGGCTGTCCAAAGGGGAGCTGATCTGCAAACTGCAGAGGCCCTCTTTGACTTCTTGTCCAGCAAAGAGGAGACGAAAATCCAAATGGATAGAGGAAAAGAACATAGAAGAATTTGACAAACTGCTGAGCTCCTGTGCTCCCTGCTGTGAAAGGCATACTAGGTACACACCAGATTTTCTCTACAACACCAGGGAAGGTGTGCCATAGGGCAGTAAGTTGCTTCTGCAGCTACCCAAAAGTGTGTGGCTGCTTCAAGGTTACAGAAGTCACACTAGCTGATGACAGTTCAGCTCAAGAGAGTACCCCTATCCCTACCCCGTACTTCTTGGATGAAGATGTTGAAAGTGACCAAGAACAAGTGTTTGAAGTGGGAAAGTTCATCATAGTAAAGTATGATGAGAAGCGATATGTGGGCCAAGTGTTGAATGTTCAGGGAGAGGAAATACAGGCAAACTGTATAGTTCAACATGGAATCAAGAATGCCTTCCAGTGGCCTGACAAAGAAGATACCATTTACTACTCACGGAGTGACATAATTGGTAAGATTTCAGAGCCTGAGCCCCATGGTCGAGTTGCGAAGTTAACGAACATGGACTGGCTCATGTTCAACACATAAGTTTGCCATTTCTCCAATGAAATAATATCTACATCTTTTTATTTTTTTATATTGGCTCTAACAGTTTGTCATGTTTATGGTCTGATATTTCGTTAGTGACAACTCTAGAATGTCACATTTCTCTTGTTCACTGGAATCTTTGTTCAAAGAGCTGAATTTATTATTTTAACATGCTTTTAATTATTTTAGCATGATTTTAATGACTTTCCTTGAGAAACAAATATTTGTTTACACTAAAAAAAAATCCTAATTTTACAGAAAATAACTCTAAAAATTTGAGAGTATTTTTCTGTTATTTAAAATTATATTCAAAACTCTGTAAAATTACAAACAATATCTGTAAATTAATTAATTGACTGTTAATTTAAGGATTATATCATTAATGACAAATTACATTAATGCTTATTTTTTATACAGGACATTTACTGTATTATTTATACAGTATGTTTCTGTTTTCTTAAATTACATACAAAGTTGTGTAAAATTACAATAATAATGTGTAATTAAACATGAAGCTCATTATATAAAAGGTTTATATCCATACTTACAATCTAACATAATTCCTTGTAATTTTAAAGTAAATATTATTAGTTTTACATTTAATTGTATTTTTACATATAAACTCTGTAATTATCGATATATAAATTTTAGCAAACTTTTATCATTGCATTAAACAATTCGTAGTCTCTTGCATCTTTGCTCTCCAGGTTGAAACTTTGTCACGTTGTGCTTCTGGCCACACACACAATCAGTGATGTCACAGAAAGCAAAAGCACTTTTATTTCAAGAAACGTAACTTCAGTAAAAGCCAGGGAAAAGCCTTTAAAAGCCAGGGAAGCTTTGCAATAGTCCAGACATGATTTAGTCAAACAAGAATGAAAAAAGCAGCAACGTGCTTGAAAGTTTTAACCTTGCAGCAGAGACTTTTAGCCAAAGTGGTTTAGTGTGGACTTAAGTGTTCACAATAATGAGGCAATGCATCAGAAAACAGATTAACACAAATGTAAGTGAAGTAACAATTTATTATTGTTAAACATTTGTCAAAGCCTTGACAGCAAAGGCATATTAGAAAATAAAGCCTTTTATATTAATTTCCTCCTCTCATTTCTTCTGGATATATAAATGCTTAGTTCACCCAAAAAATGTAAATGCTGTCATCATTTACTCACCCTCAAGTTGTTCCAAAACCGTACGAGTTTCTTTCTTCTGCTGAACACAATAGATGATTTTATGAATAAAAGAAAGAAACTCAAAGTGCAAAGAACTTGAGGGTGAGTAGATGACAGCATTTTACATTTTTGGGTGAAAAAACAGGATACATATGAACATGTACAAAATAAATGTAGCTCTCATGCCATTAACACTCCTGGTCAAACTAGGGAAAATCAAGGATAATCAAAAAACATTGCATCCATACTGTGCACATCTCAGAACATCAGGTATCTGTAAGAGGAGAGAAGAACTGTGAGATTACTTATGCATGCAACAATTTTAGAAATGTGGCAAAATTATAATTCATTCTCTAAAATGTAAAGCAAATTATGTCACTTATAAAAAAAGATACCATGACCATGTGTATGTGCCCTCAAAACTAACATAAAATCTGATTTGGGACTGACTAATTTATCGCTTCACTAATGATTGTGTTTGTTTTGTGAGGGAGCGATACCATTTACTCTGTCCACTCAAAATTGGCAATGTTGGAAATGAGGCTCAGCACTCTTGGGTTGACAGCATACTGGCGTCCCTTTTCCTTGCGTGTGACTTTGCTCCCTTGATCTGGGTTAATTTTGAATATGCATCTGTTGGAAAAAAAAATATGTTCCATTAAGTGCAAGACTGATAACTAATACTAACATAACAAGTCAGCGAAACAGCACATTTGAACACAAAGTGTACAATTTAAGTTCTTAAAGCTGCATTAAAGGAGAACTCCGGTCAATTTTAACATTGAGCTAATTTTTTTGTAAATTTGGAGTGCGAAGTCCAAAGTAGTCGATTATCGGGTTCGCGTGCGTGACCAGGCTGTATGAAATCCCATTCTCCCAACTCAATAATCGACTACTTTGGACTTCGACCGAAAACAGGAAGAAAATGCAGGTATGTGAGCTGGCTGAATTAACATCATTTTTATTCATATCTTTCACATCTACTGCAGTCAGATTGACCATGGTCACTCTTAATAACACCACTCACATGGCTGTGCACTTGTAATGACATATCAAAGATGTTAAGAGGCTAAAAGCAGGTTTAAAACTTGCCCCGTCAACAAGGTGCAAATTTTAAAAAGAGGATAACACAGTGTAGGAAACACCGATTTTTGTTGTTGTTCTCTGCACTGACAGCACTCCAAATTTACAAAAAAATGAGCTCAATGTTAAAATTGACCGGAGTTCTCCTTTAAGTGACTTCAGTCTATTATTTTTTGCGGTAATACTCAATTTAGTATTATAACAACTGCCTGCAGAGGGCGCCAATAGCCTTTGATTTTTGATGTTACACTCCACAGAATGAACAAATCATTTTTAAATATTGGCCAAACATTTAATTCCAATGTCCACTTAATCTTTAAAGGGTACCTATTATGGCATTTAAAATGTTCCTAATATTGTTCTGGGAGTCCCCGACAACAGTTTTACAAGCATGAAATGACAAAAAACACTTTTGTTGTCTTATAATATGCATTTATTTTTACCTGATTTGCTCACCGACTCCCATATGAATCGTTTAGCGAGTCATTTTTCCAAACCCCACCTTTGCGCGTTTTGGGCGCTGCGGCTTATTAAATATATTACAAATAGTTTGTCAGCGTGAGAAATACAATGTGTGGCGGGAGAGCGTGACAAAAGACCGAAATGAGTGACTGTCACGCTCAATGCACACAGTATTTTTCACTGTGTGAGAACATGGTGAGAGCGCGAGAGCGGCGTAGCTTGTCGGAACATAGCGACAGTAACTAAGGAGGGCGGGTCTTTGCGAAGGGTCAATTACTGACAGAATTTTCATTTTTGGGTGAACTAACCCTTTAAGATGACAATTATACAAATATAAAAACAAGATCAAGTTTAACTATAATATAAATTATACATTTTTAATGTGTAATGCATAATGCATAATGAATAGATACCTCTGTAAGAACTCCAGCGTAGCTGCAATTTCCACTGGATAGTCAATGTTGTGCAGGTAATATGAACAGAACATCATCTGGAATGCTTTGTTAAAGCTGGGAAGCTGATCATTTACTATTAACTGGTCCACTGCAACCATGAACATCTTGGCAGTGAGTGGGCTGTTTCCTGTAATCGGTGTAATCAGAGTTTGATTAAAATGGCCAGTAAATATCTTGCTTCACATATATAGATTCAATTATATTACGCAAGACAGAAGCTGTTCTGCATACTGCTTAGTTAGCTTCATTCTTGAATAGCCCCATATTGTGTATATACACACTGCAAAACAAAAAAACTGTGCAATGTAAACAATTAAAACTGAATTGAAAAACATTGTTACATGATTTCTTTCGCTCAAGACATTTGTTTATAGCATTGTACAATACACTCTTCTTGACCTGTTACTTGTGTAAACAATTTTAAAATAAGTAATTGAACCAACAAATGAAAGTTATTTGCACAACCTACCACAAACCACAATGCAGGGTTTCCATGGAAGCTTAGTGGTGTCAACATCAGTTGCAATGTCAGTGTAGCCAGTGGGACTTTAGGACCCAGGAGCGAGTAGCAAGGGCTTAAATGTAGAGGTGTCCGTAAGGGCGGGTTTTTGCGTGTCGTCAGCCGCTTAGACAGGAAACGGAGGGGAGTGGAACCGCGATCATAGGTGAGCGTAGGCAGCCAGGTGTTGGCGTCCCTCGTGTTGAAGTGTGTGTGTGTGCATGTGCCGTCACCAGTAACGGAATCGCGGAAGCATTTCGGAGTTTAACACCGAATGGGCGGGCAAGCAGAACGGAGTTTGATATTTGCTGCGTGTCCAGGTACGTATAGTCAACAAGGCATTTAGTCCCCTGCTTTACGCGCTGAGTATATTTATGTCCCATCTTTTCACCAGACTGTGTGGGTGTTACAGGGTGTTTGCGTAATTGCTATCGCGTGCTGGTGCGGGCGGTGTAGCCCAAAGTAGGTATCTGTTAGCCTGATATCCAATTAATTGTTAGACTTTGGCCTTGCAAAGACTCATGTTTGTTTTATGTGTAGCCCGTCATTATACCAGGTCCTGTGTGTTCCTTTATCCGTGCGCACTGGCTTGTGCGCGCTCCGGCGTTTGTGCGCTCCAGTGCACACCGAGTCATTAGGAGCTTTTTGTGAATAAACACCGTCTTTCGTGAGTGGTCAAAGGTTTATAAGTGCTTTCAATGTATATCATGGGTGGGGGGTTATGGGGATAAATAAATGTGTTTTTTTTTTTGTCTTTCTAGGTCTTTGCAGTTTGTGTACTTTGTTTGGACATCCAGCCACTGTTTTCTCATGTATGAAATTTTTGTATGTTCTTATTAACTTATATCATGCCGGTGGACTTCTATGATTAAGGTCTTGTTGTTCTGATTATTGATGTTTTACCATTGCGATAAATTGTTGTATTTGGGCAGTGTGCAATAGCAAAGATTGGGGTGGGGAAGAACCAGTGGTATGTGAAATTGGGATAGCTTCCTGTATAACTGATCATAGTAGCACTTTTTGCACTTTACTCGTTCTCAGACTGAAGCGGGCATAGCTTATGTTATCAGAGTTAGTGGGCAGGGCTCAATGCTCAATGTATTAAGGGGACCACTCGTGTGGTGTGATTAGAATGGGTGTGTACTAACAAAACACTTTATGGTTGATGTAGTAGAATCTCTGTTGCTGCTTTTGGTGTGCTGAACCCCTTTTGGAGCTTTGTACTCATGGTGAATTAAATGTGGGTCCCTGTTAACATTGAGCACTGTGGTCCGGTCCAACCTCATTTAGCATAGTTTGTCATATATATTTGCCTATGAGAATTCAAGTCATGTAAGTGCCTCTGATGTATGGTGGTCATTAATGTTTGTTGTTTTTATGCAAAGAAATATTTTAACCATTCTGACTGAAGGTTTCGAATAAATAATGTTTATATTGCTTTTGTATATCAGCCTCCAATTGGTTCATTCATTTGAATAGCATTAGCGTGGGGTATATCTTTATACTGGGGTACTCATTGGGTCTCCCATCCCAGTCCAATAAATGGGAGTGGCGTAGTTAGACTATATTTGGAGTATACTATTTTAGGTTAATACTCCCAACGGCCACATTTGGCGTAGTAGGGCAGGGTCTCGCCTATTTGCTGGCTGATGTGCATTAGCTTGGGGAAGAAATGGGTTTGTTGTGAGAAAACAGTGGCTGACTGGATCTAGGATTGTGGCAGTCTTACCTCCTGGGAACACGGTTCAGAGAGAGTGGGGTGTGCCAGGTGTCCAGCAAATAATTCGTTTTTTTTTCTGTCCATGGTTGTTGTTTTTGTGTATGTGTAATTATATGTGTATGTAAATATATATATATTTTTTTTCTTTCTTTTTTTCTTTTTCTTTCTTTCAGCACTACTTTAGATCTCATCTGTCTTGGGTTTAAAAAAAAAAAAAAAAAAAATCTAGCCAGTAATATGGAGGAACAGTTGAGGTTATTGACTGAACAGGTTAAACAGCTACAGGCTGACAATGAGCGACTTCGCCAGGGAACAAGTGGGGTTGGTGGTTCAGGGCAAGGGGCTTCTAATGTGCCAGATGCTAGTACCGCCACAGAACGGGTCTTATATCTTCCACGGGAGCGTAAAGCTCCTCGCTTTTCAGGAAGCTCCTCTCGTGATTCTCTCAGCGTAGAAGATTGGGTAGAAGAAATTAGACATGTTTTAAGCGTGAGGCCCATGACCGAGGCCGAGGGGGCATTATTTGTGTATGACTTATTAGATGGTGAGGCAAAAGCGGAGGTGAAGTTTCGCGCAGTGGGAGAGCGCAGTACGTCTACAAACATTTTTAAAATCCTTCAAGATAACTTTGGTTGCTCACAGTCTTATGTAGAAGCACAAAAACTATTCTTTCAGCGGAGACAGCGTGAAAGTGAGACACTTAGAGAGTTCTCACACTCACTTATGGCCCTCCTAGAGGTAATAAAGCGAAAAGACCCTCGAAGCACGTCTGATCTAGATCTACTGATCAGAGATCAGTTTATTGAGGGTGTGAGAGACAATATGCTGCGCCGAGAATTGAAGCGTCTTGTAAGGCTTGAGTCTAACATTTCTTTTCTGAAAATTCGCAGTGAGGCAGTACGCTGGATTGATGAAGGTGAACGCCCTAACCAAGGCCGTGCAAGAGCATACTCCTGTGACACCCACGCCCAGGTAGCTGGTGAGTGCAGTGTAGAAGCCAATGTTGTTGTGGTGAAACCTAGTGATGAGTTAATCGAACTAAAAGAGTGTTTTAAGAAACAACAGGCACAATTGGATGCTATATTGAAACATTTGGGAACCTCGCACCCACCAGCTGCTTCTAGTAGTGGTAATAATTATCGCCCTAAGCGCTATCCTTTTGATGCAGATGGCAAGCCTATTTGTTTATGGTGCAATCATGTTGGGCACATTGCCAGATTTTGTTCAAACGAAGCGGGTGGCCCTTCTCGATTTCAAGGCAGAAGAAGTTCGGCCGATCAAACTCGTGCTGAGATAGCGGCTACCACACTGGCAATGCAAGCGGGAAACTAGCGCCCTCCGGTGCAGGGAGCCAAGTACCGGGAGGGGGCCTTGTAGGCTCACACCAAAACTCAGTTTGTACATCCTTGACACGCCCCACTCTGATTGGTCAGTGTCCTGTTGTTGAGATACGCATAGGGGGCATAGTAGTTCCGTCCCTTTTAGATACAGGATCAATGGTGACCACTATTACCGAAACTTTTTTTAAACAACATTTTCAGTCCCCAATTCAGGAGCAATTGCGATCTTGTAGTTGGTTACAGCTGAAGGCGGCTAACGGTCTGGATATCCCATATAAGGGATATGTGGAATTAGATGTGGAGGTTCTGGGAAAAGTGTTGCCACGCAGAGGAGTTTTGGTAGTAAAAGATCCAGTCGGGCTGGGGGTCCGCCAACATAAGGCATCGGTTCCAGGATTATTGGGTATGAATGTAATCAGTAGTTGCTACGATGAACTTTTTAGACAGCATGGTGCCGCATTGTTCCACTCCTCGTCAGTTCAGGCAGCAGGTCAGGTATGGCAACAAGTGTTGTCAGCTTATCAGACTTTTGATCATGTGTCAGCCTCTGGAGTTTTGGGTAAAGTTTCAGTGTCATCGGGGTCCCCCGTTTGTGTTCCAGCGGGGTCTCTAAAATTTGTGGCTGCAGCGTGCCGCCAGGGTCTTGCCCCAATGGTCTCCTCTGTCTTTCTTGAACCTGCGGGGGCAGAGGGACATCACTTGCCTGTAGGCTTGCTTGTCTCGAGTGCACTACTTCCAATAGGAAATGGTAATATCTGGGTCCCTGTAGTTAACGTGGGAACACAAGATATTTGGTTGAAGCCCAAAACCATCTTAGGGGACTTGCATTTGGCTGATGTACAACCGACTAGTCGACCTGTCAGTTTTGAAAGGCAAGAACAGGAGTCAGGTCAAGTAGCGTTTATAAACGCTATGGAGTCAGCACCAGTCGTGATGCCCGGGCTGGCTGAAGTCACATGGTCTAATTTGACAGACACTCAGGAACAAGAGGCTAGGTGTTTGTTGGAAAAGTATCATGTCGTCTTTAGTCAGAGCGAAGGGGATATTGGGTGTACCAACCTGATTGAACATCAGATCCCACTCTTGGATGAGGTGCCGGTACGTCAGCGTTATCGTCGCCTTCCCCCATCCCAGTATGATGTAGTTAAGACTCACATACAGGCGTTGTTAGAACAGGGGGTGGTACGTACTAGTTGTAGTCCATACTCTTCGCCTATCGTGGTTGTACAAAAAAAAGATGGCACTATACGCCTCTGTGTGGACTATCGTCAACTTAACACTAAAACCCGACGCGATGCTTTCCCATTACCAAGAATTGAGGAGTCGCTGGATGCACTCTCTGGAGCTACGTTATTTTCCACCTTAGATCTTGCCAGCGGTTACAATCAGGTACCAATGGCTGAAGGGGACAAGGCAAAAACTGCGTTTTGCACCCCATTTGGCCTCTTTGAATTTAATCGAATGCCATTTGGGTTGTGCAATGCGCCGGGGACTTTCCAACGCTTGATGGAGAGGATTTTGGGTGACCAAAGTTTCCATTCGTTGTTACTTTACCTGGATGATGTGATTATTTTTTCTAACTCTTTCCAGGAGCACCTACGGCGGTTGGAGTTGGTTTTGGACCGACTACGGCAACACGGGCTGAAGCTAAAGCTCAGTAAGTGCCATTTCTTCCAGTCGGAAGTTAAGTATCTTGGGCATGTAATATCGGCTAAGGGTGTTTCTACAGACCCAGATAAAATCAGTGCTGTCAAAAATTGGAAGACTCCAACATCAGTCGGGCAACTGAGGTCGTTTTTGGGCTTTGCTTCTTACTATCGTCGTTTTGTTGAGGGATTCGCAAAATATGCTGCACCCCTCCACAAACTGGTTTTAAAGTTGCAACCGGGGCGTAAAAGACCATCACCATCTCGATCCGGCGGCTCTCTGCAGAGCCATTGGGATTGGAGCTGTGAACAAGCGTTTAAAACACTGAAAGATAAGCTAGTTAGTGCACCGGTCTTGGGATATGCAGATTTTGGCAAGCCCTTTGTGGTGGAGGTTGATGCCAGTGGTTTGGGTTTGGGGGCGGTGTTGTCCCAGGAGCAGGGGGGGCAGCGCCGCCCAATAGCTTATGCAAGCCGTGGCCTGCGACCTACGGAAAAGAACATGTCCAACTACAGTGCAATGAAATTGGAGCTACTTGCCCTAAAATGGGCTGTAACGGAAAAATTCCGAGAATATCTCATGGGGGCTCTGTTTACCATATACACAGATAATAACCCTCTCTGTTACCTTCAAACAGCAAAGCTTGGAGCTGTGGAGCAGCGTTGGGCATCACAGTTGGCTCTGTTCAACTTTAAAGTTGAGTATAGGCCAGGGTCCACCAACAAAAATGCGGACGCCCTATCAAGATTGCCAGATGATCCGCCCCCTTGCTCGATGGATGAGGTGGCAGCTGGAATTACTATTCCAGCGGAGATCCAAAGACATTCTGTGGAGCTTTGTAGGTCAGGGCTGACCACCTCTTCGGCCATCGAGGCCATTCCCCTTCGGGAAAGGGCTGACTTGGAAAGTCTGCAGATTTTGGACCCAGTGATTGGTGCCTTTAGACGCTACTGGCAACAGGGCATACCCCTACAGGGATTGAGCGAGCACAGGAATCACCCGCTGTGGTGGAGCTAGTTCGACAGTGGGCCCGGATCCAAGAGAAAGACGGGGTGTTGTATCGTACCACCCATGAGCCTGGTGGACGGGAGCCATGCTTGCAGCTGCTGGTACCACAAGTTCTGCAGACAGAGGTGCTAACTAGTCTTCATAATAACCATGGGCACCAGGGGGTGGAGCGTACCACCAGCCTGATTCGACAGCGTGGTTATTGGCCATTTATGCGTCGAGACATTGAACAGTGGTGTAAAAACTGTGAACGGTGTGTAACTGCCAAAGCAGTACAACCAAAAATCAGGACTTTCATGGGAAGCCTAATGGCTTCCAGGCCCTTGGAAATCCTTGCATTGGACTTTACCACACTTGAGCGGTCCAGTGATGGATTTGAAAACCTGTTAGTGATTTCAGATGTATTCTCCAAGTATACACAGGCTTTCCCTACACCTGACCAAAAGTCAGGAACAGTGGTAAAAGTACTGACAGAAAAGTGGTTCTATAATTATGGTGTCCCGCAACGCATTCACACTGATCAAGGTAAACAATTCGAAGGAGAACTTCTTAAACGTCTGTGCCAGCTGTATGGAGTAGAAAAGTCTCGCACGAGCCCATATCACCCGGCGGGCAACGGACAGTGCGAGAGGTTTAACAGGACCCTGCACGATCTCTTGCGCACGCTGCCTGCAGAAAAGAAGAGGCGGTGGCCAGTCCACTTGCCTCATGTAGTGTTCGCATATAACACCACGGTTCACCAATCTACAGGACATTCTCCTTATGAGTTAATGTTTGGCCGTAAGCCCCACCTACCAATTGACTCCCTCCTCGGCGTGGAGAAGGAGTCAGTGGAGGGAGGGGTAAGTGATTGGGTCAACGAACATCAGAAACACTTGGTTTCAGTCTATAAGGATGCTCGTGAACACCTAGAAGCGGCAGCCATCCGTAGGAGACGGGATAATCCAAACTCTGTACCGATTCTTGAGCCTGGTACTTTAGTGTATAGGAGGAACCATCCCCAAGGTAGACACAAGATTCAAGATGTATGGGACTCCGTCCCCTATGTAGTGGTTCAGTGTCTGGATGACGTGGGGACACTGTATAAAATCAAGCCACGAGACCAGGCAGGCCCAGAGAAAAACATTCACCGGACTGAATTAAGACCCCTTCATCCATAGTGAACCCCCCGACTTTGTCTAATGTTGCACCTCTAGAAGAGGATAGTACTGTCCCTGAGGACTTGGCTATGCCAATGCATGATGAAGAGCAGTCTGGTGACTGGGTAATAGTAAGGGAAGAGATTCCACCACAAAGGGGGATTAACTCACCAGTGACCCAGGAAAATAACCCTTCAACACCCCCTGCGGTACAGGAGGAGGTGGGTCTGGAATTGGTTAGGCGAACCTCTCGTGCAACAGCAGGTCACCATCCTAATCCTTTCAACCTACCCCGGTCGGTGGTGTAGCAACAGTTATAAGTGGAGAATGCTATAGTCTTTCGGCTATAGTCCAAGCAGTCTTCAGGGCTATTTTGATATTGTCCAATGTCTCGTCCACATGTGGTGGTTGGTCCTTGCAGCATGAGCATTGCCACCGGGACGGTGACATTTGAAAAGAGGGGGGTAGATGTAGCCAGTGGGACTTTAGGACCCAGGAGCGAGTAGCAAGGGCTTAAATGTAGAGGTGTCCGTAAGGGCGGGTTTTTGCGTGTCGTCAGCCGCTTAGACAGGAAACGGAGGGGAGTGGAACCGCGATCATAGGTGAGCGTAGGCAGCCAGGTGTTGGCGTCCCTCGTGTTGAAGTGTGTGTGTGTGCATGTGCCGTCACCAGTAACGGAATCGCGGAAGCATTTCGGAGTTTAACACCGAATGGGCGGGCAAGCAGAACGGAGTTTGATATTTGCTGCGTGTCCAGGTACGTATAGTTAACAAGGCATTTAGTCCCCTGCTTTACGCGCTGAGTATATTTATGTCCCATGCTTTTCACCAGACTGTGTGGGTGTTACAGGGTGTTTGCGTAATTGCTATCGCGTGCTGGTGCGGGCGGTGTAGCCCAAAGTAGGTATCTGTTAGCCTGATATCCAATTAATTGTTAGACTTTGGCCTTGCAAAGACTCATGTTTGTTTTATGTGTAGCCCGTCATTATACCAGGTCCTGTGTGTTCCTTTATCCGTGCGCACTGGCTTGTGCGCGCTCCGGGGTTTGTGCGCTCCAGTGCACACCGAGTCATTAGGAGCCTTTTGTGAATGAACACCGTCTTTCGTGAGTGGTCAAAGGTTTATAAGTGCTTTCAATGTATATCATGGGTGGGGGGTTATGGGGATAAATAAATGTGTTTTTTTTTGTCTTTCTAGGTCTTTGCAGTTTGTGTACTTTGTTTGGACATCCAGCCACTGTTTTCTCATGTATGAAATTTTTGTATGTTCTTATTAACTTATATCATGCCGGTGGACTTCTATGATTAAGGTCTTGTTGTTCTGATTATTGATGTTTTACCATTGCGATAAATTGTTGTATTTGGGCAGTGTGCAATAGCAAAGATTGGGGTGGGGAAGAACCAGTGGTATGTGAAATTGGGATAGCTTCCTGTATAACTGATCATAGTAGCACTTTTTGCACTTTACTCGTTCTCAGACTGAAGCGGGCATAGCTTATGTTATCAGAGTTAGTGGGCAGGGCTCAATGCTCAATGTATTAAGGGGACCACTCGTGTGGTGTGATTAGAATGGGTGTGTAGTAACAAAACACTTTATGGTTGATGTAGTAGAATCTCTGTTGCTGCTTTTGGTGTGCTGAACCCCTTTTGGAGCTTTGTACTCATGGTGAATTAAATGTGGGTCCCTGTTAACATTGAGCACTGTGGTCCGGTCCAACCTCATTTAGCATAGTTTGTCATATAAATATATTTGCCTATGAGAATTCAAGTCATGTAAGTGCCTCTGATGTATGGTGGTCATTAATGTTTGTTGTTTTTATGCAAAGAAATATTTTAACCATTCTGACTGAAGGTTTCGAATAAATAATGTTTATATTGCTTTTGTATATCAGCCTCCAATTGGTTCATTCATTTGAATAGCATTAGCGTGGGGTATATCTTTATTCTGGGGTACTCATTGGGTCTCCCATCCCAGTCCAATAAATGGGAGTGGCGTAGTTAGACTATATTTGGAGTATACTATTTTAGGTTAATACTCCCAACGGCCACATCAGTGTCATCGACAATTAGAAACATCTTGTCTTGTTGCTCTTTGAAATGGGCTAGAAGCATCAGAATAGCTGCACAAGCTTCATCACCTCCTTCCAGAGTTTGGTTAAGAACAGCGCCTACTCTGCTTGATGGATCAGTTTTGGCAAACTGAAAGTACCGTAGGATTCTCCTGATCTTGGAAGCTGTGGACTCTTCAAAGGTGTCATCAATCTGGATGCCTGTTAGTTCTCTGAAATGAAGTCTTATTCCATATTCCTGGAACAAGAAAGGCCACATCTTAAATATCTCTTCGGTCTCCTTCAGTCCTGATAATATGTCTCTTCTCTGTGAGGGAAATGTCTCCAACATTAATTTTTCCATTTTCTTTTCATCTTTATCTTTGTTTTTAAACATATTAATTAGTTCTTCTTGTTTTTGCTCTTGCAGTTGTTTTGTTTCACCAGTAGGAAGCTCTGGGTCAGGATTAATGCAGCCATATGCATCTTTACGCCCTTTCTTTACGTTCTCAGGGCTGCCAATTTCAGAAAACCTTTTCTTGGTAGGAGCTTGGAGTCGTCTGAAATTATCGATCCGAGACATTAACTGTTTTACAAGGGAGTCGTACCCAGTGCCGACAACCTGGCCCTCGATCTCATCTCGAAAGGATTTGGGGTAGTGGATAACCATCTTCCTTGCTATTTCAGCAATGTGCCTCTTTCCAGGTTTCTTGCACACCGTGAAAACTTCAGCCACCACAATCCTTACAATCTCTCTTCTCTGGGATGCAGATGGTCTCTGCTCATTATCTAGTACATGTCTTGTACTTGAGGGCAACTTACTCCATGGTATATCAAAGCTGTAATGCCAGCTATTATTTTCCCTGACTAAAGGGGAGGACCCACTCTCTGATGCAGAAAATAATGTTTGACTTGACACACTGGGTGAGGCTTGACTTGACACACTGGGTGAGGCTTGACCTGGCAAAATGAGTGAGGCTTGACCTGGCAAAATGGGCGAGGCTTGGCTTCTTTTTGACATGACCAAAGCTGAGCTCCTTGCAGCAGATGTTTTTAGTGTGGAGTTATTGCTGGTAATGCAATCATCAACGTCACTAATGAATGAATCTTCACCAGTGCTCGACTCTTCAAATGGAGTAGTAGCTTGTGAGGAGGAATCATTCAACATTCCCATCACTGAAGATGAACCAAAACAACACAGACATTCATATCAGGCAATATGATTCACATAAAATTGCCTTATTTTTCGGGATTGTGAGAATCATAATATTGTAGCAATTACACATTAAATGGTCTCAGACTTTGAGAATTTTTACTTTAAAATGCCACGCTACACAACTAGATAGATCAAGTAGAATGAGTAAGAGACATTGATTGATGTATTCTGTAAGTCTCTTAAACTTGTCATACATGCTGCTTAGAACTTTATACACAATATGAAACTGAAACTTTCTAAATTGCTCATGGATTATTAATTTACTTACACTTAAAGGGCCTATATGCGTTTTTCTGAAATTTAAACTCGCGACTGACACCTGTGGCCAAAAAACAGAACTGCTTTTCCTTTCGGCTCGCTATCGCAGCCAGGTCTGCACAACAAAACCAGCCCAATTGCTCATCAAAACTAACCCAATCACGGCCAAAAATAGTCAAATCGCGTTCCCTGGTGTTTCCCCGATAACAATCATGTTCCAGTGAGCAAAACAATCGCGTCAACCCATGCACTACACAAACAACCCGCGGAAACAGTGCAGGCATACGGACCTGGCAACACTGCTCGCAGCGCTCGTACGTGCGTGCACACTTCACAAGTCATCTGCTGCCTTCAAGGAGGTCAACATTATGTTTACAGAGGTAAGAACAGTCAAAAACATATATTGTTTGAGATAAGTTTGCGAGTGTAGGCTACTTGCTGACTAGCGGTGGTGGCAGAGTGATCTGACACGTTTAACATGAACGCGCTTGACGTCACATCCGCAGACAGCGTGGGAAAAATCCGACCCGACAGAAAATAGGAAAAATAGGATACAAGCTTATAGGTGCACCCACTGTGAGCGGACAAGGTGTCAGTATGCTCAACAGGAGATGTTTGAGTCATAAATGGTAAAATAAAAAGGCTATTGTTACGTTTATTTTGGGGAAAAAGTTGCATATAATCCCTTTAAAGTGGGCAATGACTTTTCTTGTTTCTATTGGCCTAAGGACAAAAACTTCAAGTCCTCAGCTGAAGAAACTCCAAAGTCTTTAATCACTTCCGCCACTCGCTTTATAACATCCTCCTGGCTGAATATGGAACTGAGGGATAAGGTTAGGTTGCTCACCCATTCATCCATGACTGCAAGGAGGAGGAAAAAAATGGGTTATTGTTGAGTGAATATCAGGGTGTATTCACACCAGGAAAGTCCGATAGTTCACTTGCTTTGGTCCGGACCAAATAATTTTTTTTTTCTTTTCTTTTGGTACGGTTCGCTTTCACACTGCTCTTTTTGCAAGTGAACCAAAATTTGTAAACAAAACCACACGTGTGCTAAGGTCGTCCATTCATTGGACAAGGATTCTCAAGTAGGGAAATCAGGAAGTGCAAAAAAGGCTCAGCATGGAGATATTTCGTACTGCAATATTTGAGGAGCTCTTTTCCAAAACGCGATTAATCCATTTCAATAGTTTTCAGGAAAATTACATTTTTTACCTAGACCCACACATCTTGTAAATATTCAATTTATCTTGTTAATAATGTTTTTTTTCCTCAGTCTGAACATGTTGAACAATGATTATTAAATTAAACAACAATATTGTTGATGATAAATTCAAAGTTAATTTTTTTTTCTTCAAAACGCTATAAATCCACACAAAAAATGGATGATTTTGCCCACTTAATTAAGTTTTGTTTTGTAGAAAGCCTTTCTTTAAAGTGGATTTCGTTTTGTATAAATTGTATCTTAATTTTAATAATGTTTTCATTAACCAATTGCCTGAATTCAATAAATAAGCAGCAAATAGACAATATAATCATGACATGGAGGCGTCGCCGCCGGCACTTGCATTGCACGCGAGCTGCTGGAGCGCATCTCATCATAAATTAACCGAAATTCAGCGTAGCCTATGCTTCACAGCAGACATGAGAAATATATCTATATAGAAAGATTGAAATGTCTTTAAACGAAACAATTAAAAACGAAAATAAATAGCCTACTCTCTGATTATGCAATCCATTACACGCATTTCTCTCTATAGGCGCGTACAGAGATGCTGATCGTCAGTTTCATCTTTGCAGAGACTGACACACAGAAAACAGTTGATTAATAAAAAATAAAATAAAAAATTCGATTTTCAAACGATATTCGACTTTTGCTCTTTGATCGTCGAATGGCAGAAATTATAATATAGACAGAAACCTTTGGCAGCAGCATCTACCCCCATGTGTAGGTCTCACTGGCTCATCAAGGCCATCAAAAGTATTATCACCGTTTAAAGCACTCATTTTGAGGAATGAATGAACATAAACAAACCTCTGTTCAGCGCGCCGATGTTGGATTGCATAACGCTCACTGAAGTCTGATTTGTCTATAGGATTTATCGCGTTTAGGCTAAAAATAGGTTTGGCGCTTATCGCGGTTTGGAAAAGAACTGCATCTTGCAGTACATTTTAAACAAGGAAATATAGCGATTTGGCATGAAACATTGATGGAGCAGTGAATAGGTTCAGAACACAGCGCAGAAAACGGATAAGGTATAAAGTTTTCATTCATGGAGAGGGGCTATGTTCACAGATTCAAATATGAGATTCTTAATACTGCTAACGAGTGCTGTCAATGTTAACGCTTGCGATACAGTTTGTCCAGTTTAACGCAGCATCATCCTTGTATTGTAACTATCGCATTATATGAACTGCAAAAGCTTTGTTTGCATCTATGCACGATTAAACTAAAGAGAACGCTCTGTATGTGAATGTCCTAATGCACACTCATTCATTCATTCCATTCCAATGATGCACACACGACACACAGAAAGACGCGCAACAGTATCGTGTGGCCAGACAGCGCGCCGGAATGGAATGTAGTAGGCTACAACAGATCTTTCTTGCAATTGGGTCGGTTCATGTTCACACCGTAAACGAACCGTACCAGAGTTCGTTTGGAACCGTACCGAGACCACCTCTTCAGCTGGGTCTCGGTTCGGTTGTTTGGTCCGCACCCGAGTTCGATTGTTGTATTCACACCTGCCCAAAAGGTCCGCACCAAGGGGTAAACGAACTAGAGTTCGATTCAATCGAACCAAACAAGGCAGGTGTGAATACACCCTCAGACTTATTGTTTTAGTGAATATCAGACTAGCACTGAAAATAACTGGACCTCAACCCTAATTACCAACACTGTGCCTAAGAGATATGATGTTATGTCTGTTCAGACTGTACAGAGGCAATGGGTAAAAATCCATGCAGTGCTCTGCATTTATCCAGTGCATGTCCTCATCTGCTTGTTTAACCTCATACAGTCCATACTCTGCCAAATACATTGAAGTGTAAGGTGTCACCAAAAAGGACAACTCTTTCTCTTGTTTGATCAAAGCAAGCTCAATCTGACCAAACTTGATTGACTCATCAGACTCCTGTTTTAGGCAGAGAAAAGATCCCTTTTTGTAAAGGGTTCCCTTAAAGTTTACCTCATGGGATACAGAATCTGGTTCTGTAACCATGTGGGCTTGAACTGCATTGCGCACTGCATCACTATACAGGTGAGCATGATACGGAGTTGAGTTTTTTGCCCTCAGCACTGGTGCAAAAAAGGAGTTTGAGCTGAGGGTCGCTTGGAGGAGTTGGTGCTGGTTTGCGAGTGACTGGCATACATTCTTGAAGTTTTGGGTTCTTCTTACACACCTCTTGAAGTAGGAGTGTTTACTCTCAAACCTCATTGTCCATAGTCGTATTAGGGGGCCAAGTTTGAGGATCAATGATGCGTAATGGAGAAGATAGTGGTGCTTGGGTTTTAAGCGATCAGAAGGAAACACTGCTTTCCTTGTTTCTAGATATTCAGACACAACAATGTTGAGGTAAGCAATCTGGGCAGTGGTGATTGAGGGAGCACACAATAGTTCAACAAGTTCTTTCAAAGCGATCACTAGTTGCCACACTGGGTCATGAGGATCAACTTTGTCCCCAATAATGACAGGCAGAAGTCTAAGGAGACACCAGTTCTCAGCTGCTTGACCACCTACTGTGTTGGCTTTTTCACTCACCGGAGCAGGACATGAGTTGCAATCAGAGTCCTTGTAGGCAAATTGGGTGATACGTCTGTTTAGCTGAGTGTATGTGAACCAGTGATTAACCTTTATGAAGTAGCGCAAGTAAATAGCTAAGTCATAAGCTACAACTCCCTCAAACAAATCATGCCCTATGCATGGAGGAAGGCCTGGCTGACATACATGGAAATATTTTAGTGAGTTAAAGACTGAGTCACAATATATTCCTTTAACTTCATCAACATTACTCTGCTGCATTAACTGCACTGCTTCTTTGTAGGTATCAACTGTTCGTACAGGAAAACACTGACTTACATTCTCAAGTTGGTCTCTTTGCACCTCACAGTACCTGCAGAAGTACTTGGAAGTGCTGAAATTCTGTGTGTAGCCACCAATGCAGTGTGACCCCAAATTGTCTCCTACAATAGATAATAGTGTTGCTCGAACCACACGTCCAGACGTGGTAACAATTCCGTGTTCTTCGAGCTGTCTCAGGTCTGACAACATTCTAGAAAACATTGTGTCCTGACCAAAGTATTTGAAGTCTGTCTCTTTGCACAACAGTACTAACTGCATATTGTCAATACTGGAACGATGGAATGGCTCAAAGTCAGCAAGTGTGAAGTATAATCCAACAAGCTTATGTTTTTTTCTTGATGACCCAAGTGGGTTGACCACTTCAAAAGCGCCCTGATACAAGATCACTTTCAAGATTATGTCACCTGCTTTTTTTTTCACCTCTTATGTTTCTTACCTTCGTATCCACTTGGTAAAATACACAAGAAACTGGTGGAAAACTCTAGATTGTGTTAATGTTCCTCTTTCATATGGAGAGTGATAGCCAGCCTGATCTCTCGATGTGTCCCCATATTTTATTAAATTATAAATATTGTAGTTTATTTATTGTAGCCTATTTAAATTTTTTTACACACAAATTTAAATTGAAGTGTTCAATCCAGTTGTTTTAACTGGTTTTGTAGAGTTTAAGAATGTTTGAGCAAGGGAGACTAAATAAACTTGCTGAGATCCAGCGCGAGAGGCAAAACTCATGTTTTTAATTTATGTTGCTTTGGACTATTTTCGATTTGTAGCCTACCGTTTCGTTTAATTTAGCTGCAATTTCTTTGGCAAAACAAATTTAAAATGTAGAAAGAATAAGATTCTGTGTTTCTTTTTTGCATGGAAATAAAGTCTAAATGCAACCCTGTTTTAAATTTAAAAAAAAAAAAAACTGTCCCACCACTTTATTTAAACCTTGAATTGTTCGATGGGGTTCCAAATTTAAGTATTTTTAGTGTTTTTTACATTACACAATAATTTAGCAGACTAAGACGAGCTTCTTCATTTTCATTTTCTGACGCAATCGGCTAACAATCTTCCTTCAACAGTTTTGTCGTCTGTGCAGCGGCTCTACAGGAATGTAGCAATGTTGTAATGTGCCATTGATAATTAAACAAAACGCTTGACTTTAAATAAATAAACAGTTAATAAACTCGCAAATAAACAGTTACCTATTTAAGCATCAAGAACGGTTAAAGATTAATGCTGTCGGCCAACATAAAGTTATATTGAGATTCGATCTCGGGTCTCTTGAATCTCCGTGTCGTTGCGTTAACCACAGAGCTACCGCCTGAACGCTGTTACTTCAACGTCTTATGCTCTTCCAAAGCCTCATTGATGTAGCCTAATATGTTTCTATTGCAATGTTTTATATGGAATTGTTTTCATTATTTATTCAATTTAATTTAAGTATTGTGATGAATTATTTTAACTACATTTCACTTGAATTCATCTGCTACCAGCTTTCAATCGCTCTGAATGAGCCGCGGCCAGGACCGGCGCGTGCACTTATGCCGCTCTAGGCGAAAAGCAATTGTGCCGCCCCTCTATTTGCAACGTACCAGCAACAACACACAAAGACCAATATGCCATAGGTCTATACATATAACGCAAAACCAGCAACAACACACAAAGACCAATAAGCCATACATATAACGCAAATAGTGCGCAACGCGCGTGTGCCCAAAATGTCAACAATATTAAAGTTTATGCAGGAGGCAAATGCCTGCTGGCATTTTTCTTTAAGCAGTCATGACAGGACTTTTCCAAATAATCACATTTCACCTCCTCAAATTACTGTTGCTTGCACATCTCTTTACACCACTTTATTATGTGCGTATTCAAATGTCAGCAAGCACATTATATCATCAGCAGGTTCAGCATCTTAAAATAACGACTAAAGAGCAAATGAATCTTAACTTACGTTTCAGAAACGCGCACAGCGGCCCTTCATCGCAGCAAAGCTCTTAACATCCTCTATTTCGATTCTCTGAGCCAGTAATTGTTCTATGGAGATTGCCAGTCCATTAGCTGTCTTGTTTCAATGTAGGCTACTGCGAAGGTAGTTTTTTATTAGTTTCAACTTTTCCAAATAAGTCGTCTCTTTTTATATTCGCAACGAGATAATTTATTTCGTTTCGACATCTTGCATTAGTCCCTGATAGGTGATTAATGAACGATCTGTTCATTGCGTATGTCACGTGACACAATGAACGGATCACCCAAATGAACGTATGACTCGGAACTCGGAAGGTAAAGTAATTATTTATGTTCCCTGTAAATAATTGTTTACTGCATTACGATTTCTTCATTCAGAATATGATCAACATTGCGTAGGTGGATGTGATCGGGAAATTTGGCTGTTAAAAGTATCAAATTTAAAGCCACTTAAATAAACGAAATGACTCGAATGACTCAATAGAGTCAGTAAAATGATCCGAACTTCCCATCACCCAGTCATGACTCGTGCGAGCAGGGCTCGCCCTGGCGCTGCTGGGCGGCGGAAGCTCAGTAGATCAATCATGACTCGTGAGAGCAGGGGCGCGCCCCGCGATGCGGGGCGGCGGCAGCTCAGTAAATCATACAAATAACCTATTTTGTGAATTGTTCATTCCCGGTTGGCACAAATTTTGCCGCCCTTACAAAAGTGCCGCTCTAGGCAATTGCCTAGTTCGCCTATATGGACGCCCGGCCCTGGCCGCGGCGCAGCGGCAGATTACGCAGTAGAGAGAATAAACGGACACGAACGGTGACGGACTTTGGACTTGAGCTCCGCGAATGGCGACGGAATTTGGACTTGAGCTCCGCGAACGGCGACGGACTTTGGACTTGAGCTCCGTGAACGGCAACGAACTTTGGACTTGAGCTCCGCGAACGGGGACGGACTTTGGACTTGAGCTCCGTGAACGGCAACGGACTTTGGACTTGAGCTTGGACTTGAGCTGCCGAGTAGCCTCGGGCCCTGGGTACTCGGTACACTTTATCCCCCGGTACCACGCCCCTGCATGGCATCCTTTGGCGTCAATATGAGACGCAGAACCCAAGGCGTCATACAGGTGACGCTCGTCTAAATCCAAAGCACATGGCATCCTTTAGCGTATGAGAAGCAGATCCCAAGGCGTCATAACTGTAACCCTGCTCCAGACCTAAACCTGCTACGTGTTATATTGACGCTAAAGGATGCCATGTGCTTAATATTTCGACGAAATGTCATATTGCGTCACCTATATGACGCTAAAGGATGAGAATGCGTTGGATAAACTCATCTTTCAGGCATTTGACCGACCGGTTTGACTCTTCAGCGTGAGAAATCGGGGTGTGGCATGTGCGCGTGTGAAACCATTCAAATGCGGGTGTCTCACGGCCAATGCGTGAGAGTTGGCAGCTATGGTGTTAGCTAGCTCTGTGTGTGTTTTGTATAGCTAACGTTACCGTGTTCCCTTTGACACAGCCTCCACTACAAGCACGATCACTCTGACATCAGAAGAGCATTTTTCGTGATTCACGAATTTGAGCCAAAACAAAATTGCCCTGAAGTAAATGTCCATATCGTCATGAAAGCCTTATGGCTAGTGTTTGGATCATTGGTGATGATCATCAAGCAGCTTTCGCAATCGTGTGTTTGTGTTTTGTGTTAGTCTGCTAACGTTACGGTTCTCTTTCACGTTTGACCGTGACCGTGTCGTCAGGGCTGTAGTGGAGGCTAAACGCAGTTTTAAATTATGTCAGAAATTATGCCAGAAACAGTTTATCCACTTCTCACTTCAGAGTTTAACTACCTCTCAGTAAATTCACAACCTCATAGAGTTTATGTAACTTTACCACATGTATTACCACTAGTATTGTTGTAAACATTTAATAGTAACATTCAAATCATCGAATAGGTTCTGAATTTCTTTTAAGTATTCATTTAGTAGCGCATATCAGGGTCCACTGTACTGTAATCTCCCTGGCAATCTCATAACATTCTGTTTACTGTTTATGTTTGCTATAATTCATGCAGGACAATTTCATGTGTTTCCATTAGTGGCAATGATCTTTATACAGTATTATTATTATGTCTGCAGGTTATGCAACATCATTAATGAAGGCACTTCGGGAAAGCTACACCAATTCACCTGCAGCTCTTCGAGAGGTTAGCGCCAGTTTGTCCTGATGTACCCGCCCCCATCACCAGATCCTTCAAACAGGTTCCTGAGGAGGAGGCCGTCAGCCTCTACCTAGCCCTGTTTATTTTAGTAGTTAGTTATCTTCTTTCCTTCTGTCCCTGTCATCTCATTTAGTGGTGGTTTCCTGCATTCTGCATGTTTTGTTTTTTTCTTTGTGTGCTGTTGCTTTGGTTTTACTTTGCACTAAATCATTACTTTTTTTCTTAGGCTATTGATTCCTGTGATCTTGCTTATAAATTCTGATTCAGCCATTAGCCTACCTTTGTGATCACGCAAAGAGGCCTGGAGAGGCGGTCCGTTCAGAATTACAACCAACATAAAATATAAGTGTGCATGTACAAATTTGCAGTAATGTTCGGTAAATATAAACTTGAAACCGGAGAGATAGTTAATGAGTGAATTAACTAAGTTCCTAAACATGATCCATAACTGTTAACGGGATTCATTTCAGTATGGCTAATGTACCCCTTCGTCCTACCCTAATCATAGACTAAACCATATCAGAAAACACACACAAATACATGTATATGATATATAGTACACATGTATATTTGAATCACACATAACTAACCTTAACCCATACACATAATATCGTGAAAGTTCCGATCACATCTGACTCCTGACATTATGCTGCCTAAATCATACTAATACACTGTTTGTTCGTTGGCCAAAGGAGGACTGGCCCCCCGACTGAGCCTGAGTTCTCCCAAGGTTTTTTTTCTCCATTTTGTCACCTGATGGAGTTTTGGTTCCTTGCCACTGTCGCCTTTTTCGCCTCTCTTCGCCTTTGTCACCATTGGCTTTTGGCTTGCTTAGTTGGGGACATTTAACATTTAATTTTGAATTTAACAATACTATTATAACATTATTTTCCTCTTATCTCTGTGAAGCTGCTTTGAAACAATTTGTATTGTAAAAAGCGCTATATAAATAAAGGTGACTTGACTTGACATACTATATTAATTTTGTGTGTGTGTGTATATATATATATATACACACGCACGAATTATTCATTTATTTAAATGGGTTAGGGTTATGTGTGTATATATCCATAGGCCTACATGCATACGTGCATGCATTTATAGTAAATAATATTTACTAGTAAATTATAATAATTTATAGTAAATTATAAATAATATATACTTCAGGTTACCATTAGTTTGTTAACTTTAATGAAGAATTGGTCATGTAAGCTATAGCTAGCTGCAATTAACCCATTATCTTCCAATAAGCATTAACTAAAACTGGCTACATAAAATAACTGACTAGATTCACGAGAGGTGTGAGTGTTGTAACTCTCTCTCTCTCTCTATGGCTCTGGACCACACTATTGCAGGCAAAATAAACATGTGCAATGTGCAAACGTTTCAGGTCTAGCCCTTCATCAGTGGGCTTTTTTATATGTATATTTGTTTACTTGCAACCTGTGTCTTTGTTCAGTAATCTTTGTCCTTTTTCAGTAAATGTTTACTAACCATTACAAATATCCTGCTTGAAGTGTGAGTATGCTATGTGTAGCACAAACGGATTCAGGCATTATGCCTCATATCCAGGATGCTGCGTTAGGCACGTTACATCTGCTGGCCGTGGGGTGAGGTCCTCGGCCAGCGACCAAAACGCGCTCACCTCCCTATAACACAAGCTCTCCACCACAGTTTCCATGTGACGACACCGCCCACACAGACACCTGTCAAACACAGCGACATAGACGCTTACTACTCACTCCTGAACTGAACCGATTCTGAAGCACGCCTCTGCCTCTACCTGTAGCCTGCGTCTACCTCATGTGACGTCATCGCCGAGTCGCGTAAAAAATAACCGTTACTAACCAAAAACTGGACTTTAACACCATTTTGGAGACATTTCTAACTTTATATACATATCTTAACTGCTTTATGTACCCATTAATCGACAGTGGTGTTTAACCTGCAACATGGCCTTTAAGGCTTAAGGGAAAAGAGTTAGTAATTTGGAGTTGGAAACAGGCCAGAGAGAGAGAGAGAGAGAGAGAGAGAGAAGGACATGGACTGTGTTCCTTCGTAGTACTACCACAGAAGAAAGATCAACTGCATTGCTGTTGTAGAGCTTGACAATCCCATTATGTCAATTACTGTCTGACTGACAGCAGTGTCAGCACTCGAAAAGTAGTGGCTGCTTGTGTGGCTCACGCATGTGTGTGGCTCAGGCAGTGACAGACATACACCTTAACAATAATAAAATCCAGGGCGTTAGGCCGTGTGTCCACCAAAGCGTTTTTTCACGCAGCTGGCGTTTCAAAACTTCCACAATTAATCAAAACAATGATAATCCAAGTCACACTTCAAAATCGAAATATTAAAAAGTCCTTTTTTAACTGGCTTTCATAATAGAAAACATGTCAAATGTATGTAAATAATAGGCTGTGAACCCACCATTAATCTCTACCTGCCCATGTTTGATAAAAGAGGAGTAGCATTTTAGTCCAATAGATGTTCAGTGTGGGTGGAGCTGCCCACCGCAACACTGCAGATTTTATTTCAATTGTTGAAAACCCGGAAAAAAAAATAAATACTCATTGATAACTGATTGCATCTTTACAACATATTTAATAAACAAACAATTGCTGAGTGCTTCCTGCACGGATGTTCTTTTCACAGCTGCGCTGGTGCCCCCTCGTTGGTTGGAGGTTCTGGGCGGCTGGAGGACTGGGTCTCAGAGTCTCTGTGGAGAAACTGGCGCTTGTCGAGGAGGGTGTACAGCAGAGGCTGGGGGGTGGATAAGATTAAACTGAGCCCTTCTTCCATGGTGGTCGGTAGACTGCCCTCTGAGCTGCCCGTAGCCAGGGAGGAGTCACTGTGAGATGGATACTGAGGACAGAAGGGTCAAATATTTTAGCAACGAATTGATAACAAGGTGCATAAGATGTACACGTATGTAACCCCATATAGTGTTCAAATTCTGTCAAAGCTCTTGTTCGGTTCCCCTCCAACTGTAGTTCGTAATCGTATTTACTTATTTACAGAGATCCACAGAAATTGTTGTTGTCCATACAGTTTTGGTAGATTTTTCTAGCCTTTGCTTCATTGTTCATGCCAAAATTTGCCATGGTTTAACAAAACTATTTGGGATATGAGGAAAAAGCGAGATGTGGCGCTAAAAACATTTCTAAAATCAGGACTAACAACGGATCGACTTGCCTTTACAAGTCAAAGAAATAGTTACAGCTGAGCTTAGAAAGGCCAAAGCCAGTTTTTTTCCTTGAAATCATCAGAAATGCACAAGGTAATAGTAGAATAATATTGAAAACTATTGATAAATTGATTGGAAAAGAAAAGCCAAAATGTGAGAATATTCATCTCAATATTAATGGAAAAATGATCGACGACTCTTTTGCAATTGCAACAAATTTTAATGAATATTTTTTAACAATTGTCCAAAAATTGTCTAACAATTTTCAAATTGCTCATCCTCCTCTCATAATCAGTGATACACCTAATTTTAACCTTAGCTTAATAACTAATACTAAAGTTGAAAAAATAATTACTGTGCTAAACAGCAGCAAAGCAAAAGATATTTATGAAATTGACACTTCTTTTCTGAAACAATATAGAGACATTTTCTCTGAGCCATTAACAACAATGATCAATCAATCGATTAGTGAGGGCATCTTTCCAGCAGCCCTAAAACCGGCGATTGTCACCCCTATATTTAAAGGGGACATATCATGCTAAATCTACTTTTTTAGCCCTTAAATGCCTTTTGTTGTATATTTGGAGTGTTTATAAGTACAGAAAAGTTGAAATTAGTCTCTTCAGGAACTTCGTTGATATCTTTATATTCTGTTTTGGTCACATTTTTGAACCGGTTTAGATTTTTCTGTAATCTATGACGTTTTGTTAACTATTACGTCTCAGTATTTGCAGCGGAACTGCCAAATAAGGACATCGACTTCCAGCCAAACACTTTGAGCAATCCGCCATTTTTATTTCTTGCTGCAATTTTGAAGTCCAAGTTCAAGGATGCAGAAGTTACGAGAGGGTACGTCAAAATGTTCGGTAGTTGGATGTAGTAACCCACACGCTTCATTACACTGTCTCCCAGCATCAGAACCTCTTTGAAGTGCCTGTTTGAGTTTTATTTTTCACGGAAATGTACCCACATCTGTGGGTAAAGTCATGTTTGTGTGCGCGAAGCACTTCATGGATAACTAACGTTACTTCTGCAACCTCCGCCAGTATACATAAGGATTTGCCGATAGACTTCGTTTGATTGAGGGGTCAGTTCCTTCTATCTTTGGAGACGGCGAACAAAGCACTTCGGTAAGCTGTAACCAGTGGTGTAGTGCAGGGTATACAGCGTATACCTACTTCTTTTTCAGTCGGCATTGCGTATATACACTTCTAAATCCCCTCTGATGCGCATCATTTAGTAGCTAATCCAAACTCACGTGAAAAAACACCCAGTCAGGGTCATTTTTTTAAAGTGTAGGGTGTAAATTGAAAAAAAAAAGTGTAAGTTGAAAAAAAAAAGTGTAAATTGAGGGGTCAGTTCCTTCTATCTTTGGAGACGACGAACAAAGCACTTCGGTAAGCTGTAAGTTAACGTTATTACAAATGAAGTACTACTTTCTTAAAACACTCGGTGGTCATGGTTTAGCAGTTGTCTTGTTAGTGTGCTTGTTTTAATAAGAGAAATAATCGACTTTTCTTTAATTGTTTATATTATAACTTATATTTTGTTTTGTGAGTATTAAATAGTCGTTGTAAATCATGCAGTAGCTTATTGTAGTAGTGGGCATGGATGGAGAACTTACTGTAAATACAGTAACACACCATTGCGATACATCCATATGAAGATGTTGTTCTGCAGGTTCGTCGTCTTTATTGTCATCTCGCTCCGACTCTGGTTCGAACATGTAAGGCTTGATGGACAAGTCTTCCGTTGTTGACATTTTGCTAATAACGTGTGAATAAAAAGTTTCTGTGCCGCTAGATAATCGTATCTCTGCTATCAAACTACATAAATGGCCGAACGGGGTGGAGTTGAACCGAGTGTCACCTCTGCGAGCTGGATTTAAAGAGACCGCACCAAAACGAGTTGATCTCAGACGCACATCAGAAAAGCGGTAGAAAAGGGGTCTGTGGAGCTATAATAATGAGGAATTCAGACCCAAGCATTGCAGTTCTGCTTTATATAGACCACAAATGTATGATTTATATGTAAAAAGGAACGATTTAAAAGCATGATATGTACCCTTTAAATCCGGAAACAAGACATGAACAATTATCGTCCAATAAGCATCCATCCAGCTGCGTCAAAAGTGCTCGAGAAGACTGTGACGGAGCAACTTACTACCCAGTTTGACTCACAAGCTCTTTTAAACCCAATGCAGTTTGGCTTCAGACGGAAATACTCAACAGATTCTGCTTGTTGCTACCTCCTAGAAACTATCAGGGCATATGTAGATCAGGGAAGGGTGGTGGGAGCAGTCTTCCTTGATCTGCATAAAGCTTTTGATACTGTCAATCATCAGATACTTTATAGTAGGTTGCATCAATACAATCTTTCTGAGCACACCCAAAAGTGGATAAGATCTTATTTGAGCGACCGACATCAGTGTGTACGAGTGAATAATATCCAATCTGCGTTTAGAGCTACTTCGATGGGAGTGCCGCAAGGGTCTATTTTGGGACCCTTGCTTTTTAGCATCTATATAAATGACCTCCCCAGAGTGTGTTCTGACGTTGATGTAATCATGTACGCTGATGATACGGTGATCTTCACTTTTGGGGAAAACGAGCTGGCGGTTGCTGAGAAATTATCAAAAGAGATGCAGAAAGTTGCAGAATGGTTGCAGACGTCCTGTCTGACCTTAAACGTTGATAAAACAGTCTCAATGTTTTTTTCAAATAAACTCTGAAATACAACAAACTCAAGGAATTCAAGTAAATGGACAAAAAATCAAAAATGTAAATGAAACAAAATATTTAGGTTTAGTACTTGACTCAAACCTTGGTTTTAAAAGTCACATAAAAAAATTCAGTAATAAATTAAAATTTAATTTGATGAACTATAAACATTAGAAATTCATTAACTACGGAAGCCACAAACACATTCCTTAATACTATGATTGTTTCACATCTGTTGTATTGCATGTCTAGTTGGTCTCAGGCGTGTAAAACATCGCTAAAGTTTCTTGAATCATTATACAAAAGGGCTATAAAAATTCATGATAAAAAATCTCGCTACTACCATCATTGTAAAGTACTAACTAAATATAACATTTTAAATTTTGAAAACCTTATTAAATATAATCAAATTTGTTCTCTATTTAAAATTATTCATAACATCGCTGCTCCTCCTTTAAGAAAATTTGTGACATTAAATTCGGAGAGAAATTCTAGAACCACACGGTCGACAGTTAGAGGAGAGTGCAGCGTTCCAAGATGCAGAACCACATATGGTCAACAATCGTTCTCTTATAAAGCAGTGAGCCTCTGGAATACTCTTCCGAATGAAATTATCTCTTGCACTAACTATGGCACATTTACACGCCTGACCAAACAGTGGTTATTAACAAAGCAAACCTGTACGCACTGAATGACTGTGAATGAGTTATAGATTCCTAGAGTAGAGTAGAGTTATAGAGTAGAGAGTGTTATATGATATGAGTAAAGTGATGCTTCTGTGTATTATAATTCTATACTTATTTTTTTAATTTTTGTAAGTATATCATCAACCTGTTTCTTAGATTAATGGTTTTTGTGCACTGTCCCTGATCAAATAAATAAATTGAAAAAAATAAAGATTTTATCAAAGAATTTGCTGACTTTCTATCAGAATTAGTATTGGCTGCAGATAAAGTCCTAATTGTTGGTGATTTTAATATACATGTAGATAATGAAAAAGATGCATTGGGATTGGCATTTAAAGACATTATAAACTCTATTGGAGTTAGACAACACGTGTCAGGACCTACTCATTGTCGTAATTGTTGTAGAAATTTTAATAGTCATTTATTCCTAATCTATTCAATGTGTAAAAGTATATGTGTGTTAGGGGTGGGCGATATTGACAAAAATTAATATCTCGATATTTTTTTTCAATATCTCGATATCGATATTCAGACGATATTTTTGCGGGGGGCGGGGGGCGGGGGGTATTGCATAACTCCTGACACAAATTAAGACAAATACTGAAACTTGAGTCTTATATCTAGTAGAGAAAATGTAATAATAATTATTCTCTCTAGACCAATTCAATTAAGATTATGAGAAATTATTGACATTGCACTCTTTAGCAGTAGCACTTGTGCAATTCTACATATCCCTTTTCCTTAGTTCAGTGGTTCTCCAATGTTTTAGAGTGCCGTACCCCTCTTCCACTTAGACTGCAGGCACAGCTTTTCCATTAAGAGACAATATTTTGCCCCCTTTAATAAATTTTTCCATTTCATTTTTTACCTTTGTAATACCTTTAAAAAATAAATAATTCCTTAAATAAAAACAATGTTCACTAAATAGGCAATGTTAAAAATCGTTTAATATTAATAAAAATATTATAATAAAATCGCCAGTAGGTGGCGGTAACTCATTGTCTTTATGTGTGTGAGTTATCGAGTCATTCATTGAATCTCACGGTTCGTTCAAAGCCACAGATTCCGTTGCAAAATAGAGCAATAAGCCTGAGTATACTGTTTTAAATTTAGTAAATCACTTAATGTTACCCTTTTGTTTTGTTTTTTTAACTGTTGTATAAAATCAATGTCACATTTGAAATCGTGTGTGGATATTCGGTAAACATTGCATCAACATTAAAAACACTGCCGGAGATCAGCAACCATGCGCGCTCTCTACACTTCTGAAGAAGCGCGGATGATCTGAAAACACAGACAAGTAAGCTGGAGTTCAGCAATCTTCATTTGAGATTTTCAACTTCAATTGAAGTGTCGTTCAGTCAGTCTATGTTCTGTCACGAGCCGCTTGCGCTTGCGTACGGCTGCCTAAGGATTTCCTTTAACACCCGGAGTGCTAATGCCCGAATGACGTACTGGTTGTCCTCAAAACAGTAACACGGCGGTTATCGCTCATATAATTTTTTTTGCCAACGTATAGTTAAGGCGGCAGGCGTGAGTTACTTAGGCGGCCGCCTTAGTTTTTTGTTTTCTCTTTAACTTCCTTCAGCTCTTTTCATGTTTGGGGGGTTGGATTGTACAAATTATGAAATATTCGATATCCCAATTTTGCATATCGTCCAGACAACAATTTGGATATTATCGTCTAAACGATATATCGCCCACCCCTAATGTGTGTACGTGCTTGTGCGTGACGTTTCAGGAATATATGGGACAGGACGTCTTGTCCTTAGGAATGGTCAGGTTTGGCTAGTTCCCTTTATCGAGAAAGGGAACTTCGAGATGCGTCGAACGACACGGTGGGAACGCCCCTTGCGTGAATGCGTCTGAAGCATCTATGCCAACTAGTCCAATGGGAATGAGAGAATGAGCGTCACGGGCGGGTGACGTCATGAACCAGGAAAGGATAAGAGCACTTCCGCTGCTCGCCGACATTTAGCTTCTGTGCCTCAGCAAGCGATCTGTGTCAAACTGTCTCTGTCTATTTATTGTTGTCTGTTGCAATATTGTATGAAACGTTATGGGAAACAAATGCACAAACAGTGTGTTCCTCCCTGCCCGCGTTTATTTAAACAGGTGGGGACACACACGAGTTTTGTCTCATTTGTTTGAGTAGAGCATGTTTTCAGCCCTTGAAAGAAAAAAAAGGTGGGGGCTGAGTTCCAACTCTGTGAAATAGCATGCTCTGCTCTCGCCTGTCACTCTGTATGATAGTGACAGGCTTGCGATTCTCAGGACCCGCGTTTGCCGAGGCAGCGTGGGGAATGCATTCCTGGGGATCGCAGAAGGATCTTTTGGAGGGGTTTGAAACGGGTCTGCGGGCCTTTTTTCCTTCCTTACCCGGAAGATCCAGCTCTATCTCCCCGGTGTTGGAAGCACGCTCTGCGGTTTCTTCCGCTCGGGGAGAGAGAGCCCTTTTTCCTTCATATTCTTCCTCCGAGGAGGTTTGTGTTTAGAATATTGAAAGTGAAAGTAAGCACACACACTGTTGAATTAGATTCGCCATCTATTTTCCCAGTATATGATGAACTGGTGGAGGTTTTGTCCCGTGCTGTTAGTAAATTAAATATTTTATTGCCAGCTGAGAAAAGGGACGCTCGTCCAAAAAGCTTGACGAGCGTTATATCTATCACGTTATCTCCATCACGAGGCTTCCCTTTTTCCCCTGATTTTACACTAAAACTGAATATTTAAATTGTGGAATAAACCGTATTTATCACTACTTTCAGCCCTCGTGTTAAATATTTATTCAAGGTTAGAGGGTTGAAAGATTACGGTTATGTTATGATGCCCCAGGCTGAACAGAAATAAAAATAGGAAAATGCTATTTTTTCACCTGGTCTAGTATCATCATTTAAGCCTCTGCTTTGCTCATAAGCCTATACTAAAGAATCTCGCGTTTGCCGAGGCAGCGTGTAGGTTTAATGTTGCAATCAGAATCTAGCTCGGATCTCGCGTTTGCCGAGGCACCGCTTAGATTTCGAGTGTATTTTGCAAAAATAAGATTCTGTGGCTGGGATCTCGCGTTTGCCGAGGCAGCGCGTAGGTTTAAGCAGAACTACTTGGTTTTATGGGTAAAGCGTATACGGCAGCAGGTCAGCTGGAGAATGTTTATAGAAATCTATATTATAATGCTCCAGGCTTATCAGGCCGATCTGCTGGGGTTCTGGATATAGCGAAATTTGAGCCTTCGGGTCTCTTCGGCGACGCATTCCATGCGGTCGTTGTTAGGTGATACAAGATATATATATAAAAATATATATATAATAAGGTTTCTCCCTCGCTGTGTCCAGCCCCCCTGGGGCTGCTGGGCGTGAGCAGCCCCAGCCGTCGAGTTCATCATATTATGTGCACAGAAAGAGAGTGCTGCGTCTCGTGTTCCTCCATGTAGATACTGGAGACAGACGCAACCCTCTCAACCGAAGTCGTCTAAGCCTAAGCCGGATCTGAGGACCGTTCTTCAGGCGAAGAAAATTTCGGTTCAAGGGTCTTGAGGTTTAGGCGTCAGGCCTGTGAGGACAGCCCCGACCGAAGTAGAGTGGTGTACACCTCATTACACGGTGCCCGTTCCATTTCGGGGTCCTCACGAGACCCTCCTGCCAACCCTGCCACCTCCGGTGCTTCAGGGTGCAGCGGTCTCCAGCGAGTCGCTGATGCTATGCTGCGGCACAGCATTGGTTTCGCGCCCTCTGAGGGGGGCTTTTGAGTAGTCAGGTCAGGTAGTTCCTGCCATTATGTTTCAGGCTCCAGATTTGGCTCCCTCAGTAACACCAGAGACCAGCCTCGAGGGGCTGGTTCCCTTAGTAAATTTTCTGGCAGCGTGGATGCTTCTGCCGAATATTTCTCATTGGGTCCTGCAGTTTGTAGAGAAGGGATACAGAATCCAGTTTGGCTCTGGTCCTCCTCATTACAGCGGGGTGCTGCCCACAGTGGTGCATCCCGAGCAGGCTCTGGTAATGGGACAAGAAGTAAAGGCCCTGTTAGCAAAGAAGCTATAGAACAGGTGTACTCACCCGTCAGAGTGTCGGGTTTTTACAGCCATTATTTCATTGTTCCAAAAAAGGATGGAGGGTTGCGTCCCTTTTTAGATCTTCGCCTGTTAATTCGGTCAGTTCAGAAACTAAAGTTCAAGTTAGCTGACCCTCAAACAGATTGTGACCCAAATCAGATCCGAGGACTGCTTCGTCACGATAGATCTAAAGGATGCATACTTCCATATCTCCATCCTCCCTCAGCACAGGAAGTTCCTGAGGTTTTTTTCAGGGGCAAAGAATACCAATATCGGGTTCTTCCTTTCGGCCTAGCTTTGCTGCATGGATGCAGCTTTAGCCCCTCTCAGGCTTCAGGGCATACGCATTCTGAATTATATCGACTGGCTGATTCTAGCGGAATCAGAGCAGTTGGCGGTTCGGCACCGATGTGTCTTTCTCGCTCATATAAAGATGTGGGGTTGAGGCTCAATGCCAAGAAGAGTGTACTTTCTCCAGTACAGAGAACCACTTTCCTTGGTGTGGTATGGGATTTAGTATCCTAACAGCCACAGAAGAGCTGAGGCTAGGCCAGTCACGCACTGTAAAACAGTTCGAGAGACTGTTGGGTCTATTGGCAGCAGCGTCCAACGGAATTCCTTTTGGCCTGCTGTACATGAGACCTTTACAGTGCTGGCTCAGGACCAGAAGGTTCTCCCCGAGGGGAAACCCACTTTGCATATCAAGGCACGCGGCGATGCTTTCGTGCCCTAGTTATATGTAAATTCTGGTTCTTAACCCAGGGCCCGGTGTGGGGAGCTCTTTGCCATCGAGTAGTGATCTCGACAGATGCTTCCCTCACCGGCTGGGGAGCGGTAATGGAAGGCCGCTCGGTTCAGGGTCTGTGGAAAAGCCATCATCTTTCGTGGCACATAAGTTGCCTGGAGATGATGGCCGTCTTCAATGCGTTGAGACATTTCCTTTCGGACCTAAGAGGCCATCATGTGCTCGTCCGAACAGACAACACATCTGTGGTCTCTTATCTGAACCATCAGGGGGGTCTGAGGTCGCGTCCGCTTTGCAAACTGGCGCACCAGATCCTCCTGTGGTCTCTGGGGAAGGTACTCTCTCTGAGGGCAGTGTATATTCCTGGGGACCAGAATATAGGAGCAGACGTCCTGTCGAGGCAGGAGCTGAGGCCAGGGGACTGGAGACTCCACCCCGAGGCGGTGGAGAAAATCTGGGAGGCATATGGCAGAGCAGAGGTGGACCTGTTCGCGTCTCACAACACGACGCACTGTCCCCTCTGGTATTCCCTTACTCACCCAGCCCCCCTGGGGCTGGATGCCATGGTGCAGACGTGGCCGAGGCTACGTCTGTACGCCTTTCCCCCTGTTGCTCTGCTCCCAGGAGTTCTGGAGCGGGTCCGTCGGTGTGGAGTAAGCCTACTGTTAGTAGCACCACGCTGGCCAAGTCGGATCTGGTTTGCGGACCTGATCCTTCTGCTAGACGGACCTCCATTGGAGATCCCGATAAGGAGGGACCTTCTGTCTCAGGCCGGGGGCACAATATTTCACCCTCGACCAGAGATATGGAATCTTTGAATTTGGCCTCTGAGGGGGCCCAACTTGTAGATAGTGGTCTTTCAGCTGAGGCTGTTGAGACCATCCTAAGCTCCAGAGCTCCGGCTACGAGGAAACTGTATGCGCTTAAATGGAGAGTTTTCTCCTTATGGTGTCACTGACATCATTGGGATCCGGTTAACTGTTCTGTCAACACAGTAATCGAGTTCCTGCAGGAGCGCTTTGTGTCAGGTCTATGTCCTTCCACACTAAAAGTTTACGTGGCAGCCATTGCGGCTTACCATACCATGGTGGGAGGTATATCTTTGGGTCGAGACCCCCTGATTACACGTTTCCTTCGTGGCACTTTGAGGCTGAGGCCTGCAACTCGCACTAAGGTGCCAGCTTGGGATTTGACTGTAGTTCTAGAAGGCCTGTCTAGGGCCCCATTCGAGCCCTTAGATTCGGTCTCAGAGAAGTTCCTTACTCTTAAGACTATCTTTCTGCTAGCTATTTCGTCCCTCAAGAGAGTTGGTGACCTTCAGGCTCTTTCGGTCTCCCCCACCTGCCTTGAATTTGCACCGGGGATGGTCAAGGCGTTCCTATATCCAAAACAGGGATACGTCCCTAAGGTTCCAACCTTGACTCCGAGGCCTATTGTGCTGCAGGCTTTCTGTCCTCCTCCTTTTGCAACTGCGGACCAGGAAAGACTGCACCTTTTGTGTCCAGTGCGAGCACTGGACACTTATGTACGGCGGACTTCCTCAATCAGAAAGTCCGACCAATTACTGATTTGCTTTGGATCACCTAAGAAAGGTCTTCCTGCTTCAAAACAGACAGTCAGTAAGTGGATAGTCGAGGCTATTTCACTGGCATACGAGTACTCGGGCCAGCCTTGTCCTTTGGTGGTCCGAGCTCACTCGACCAGGAGTATGGCGGCTTCTAAAGCCATATTGCAGGGGGTATCTCTTCAAGATGTTTGTGATGCGGCGGGCTGGTCCTCTCCGCTCACATTCGTGAGATTTTACAGTTTGGACCTGGATGCTGCCCCAGGTTCTCAGGTGCTGAGTGCTTAGATCAACAGACTGACACTCAGGTACTTGTAATTATGGCGGGTTGGGTATTCTCGTTCCCACCGTGTCGTTCGACGCATCTCGAAGTTCCCTTTTTCGATAAAGGGAACGTCTCAGGTTACTATTGTAACCATAGTTCCCTGAGAAACAGGGAACGAGACGATGCGTCCCCCTGCCATACTTCCTGCGTCCCTGCTATCGGCTTGCTTCGGCACTGTCGAAGCTAAATGCCGGCGAGCAGCGGAAGTGCTCTTATCCTTTCCTGGTTCATGACGTCACCCGCCCGTGACGCTCATTCTCTCATTCCCATTGGACTAGTTGGCATAGATGCTTCAGACGCATTCACGCAAGGGGCGTTCCCACCGTGTCGTTCGACGCATCGTCTCGTTCCCTGTTTCTCAGGGAACTATGGTTACAATAGTAACCTGAGACGTTTATTCCAGTACCAGTTTGTGTCCTTAAGAAAAACTGAACAGAAGTGGGGGCCTTATCTGGGTGGAAAAGTACAGCGGGTGAGAAGGAACCTTGAAAAGAGTATAAAAGCTGTCTCATGTCTTCCTGGTGCGCGCCACTCACTTCACAGAATGTAACGGCTGTGATGGCGACTGGGCCTTCTTGCAAGAATAAATATTTCTCTTTTTATTAATTTGACTCTGAGTGTCTCTTACGCAGTGATGATGTTTAACAGAGGTTTTTGCCACAACATAATCATACTCTAGATCTAATACTATAACTAGGAATAGATGTTGATGCCGTTGAAATTCTGCAGCAGAGCGACGACATCTCAGACCATTATCTAGTCTCGTGTAAATTACATTTAGCCAAGGCTGCAAAGCTGACTCAGTGTTATAAATATGTTAGACCTACCACTTCTGCCACTAAAGATTGCTTTATTAATAATCTTCCTAATCAGTTTCATCATCTCAGCATACCGGATAGCTTAGAAGAACTTGATATTGCAACAGAAACGTTTAACTCTCTCTTTTCCAGCACTTTAGACACAGTTGCTCCGTTGCGCTTAAAGAAGATTAAAGAAAATAGTTCAATGCCGTGGTACAACGAGCACACCCGGGCCCTTAAGAGAGCAGCCAGAAGAATGGAGCGAAACTGGAAGAAAACAAAACTAGAGGTATTTCGGATTTCATGGAAGGAGAGCTCGATTGCTTACAGAGAGGCCTTAAATGATGCTAGAACTGATTATTTTTCAACCCTATTAGAAGAAAATAAACATAATCCTAGGTATTTATTTGAACAAGTGGCTAAATAACGAAAAGAAAGCTTCAAGCCCAGAAGTTTCCAAGAAACACAGCAGTAATGACTTTATGAACTTCTTCACTTATAAGATCGATAATATCAGGGACAAAATTATAACTATGCAACCGTCTACTACAGTATCGCATCAGGGAGTATATTGTAATCACCGTGAGGAACATTTTGATTCATTTGTAGCTATAGGAGAGGAAGAATTTTGCAAACTTGTTAATACATCTAAATCGACAACTTGTATGTTAGACCCTATACCGACTAAGCTACTGAAAGAGATGCTTCCAGAGGTCATAGATCCTCTTCTAAATATCATTAATTCATCTTTGTCTCTTGTACACGTACCAAAAACCTTTAAGCTGGCTATGATTAAACCGCTTGATAAAAAAACGCAACTTGATCCTACAGAATTAGTTAATTACAGGCCGATCTCGAATCTGCCTTTTCTGTCAAAGATACTAGAAAAAGCAGTATCCTCACAACTGTGTTCCTTTTTAGAAAGAAATAATATCTGCGAGGATTTTCAGTCCGGATTTAGACTGTATCATAGTACTGAGACTGCTCTCATTAAAGTCACAAATGATTTGCTCTTATCATCCGATTGTGGTTGTATCTCTCTATTAGTGTTACTTGATCTTAGTGCGGCATTTGATACTATCGACCACAACATTCTTTTAAATAGACTAGAAAACTATGTTGGCATTAGTGGAATTGCATTAGCATGGTTTAAATCATACTTATCTGACCATTTTCAGTTTGTAGCAGTAAACGAAGAGATGTCTTATCGATCACAAGTTCAGTATGGCGTACCACAAGGTTCAGTACTAGGTCCGCTACTGTTCACTCTGTACATGCTACCATTAGGAGATATCATTAGGAAATATGGAATTAGCTTTCACTGTTATGCTGATGATACTCAGCTGTATATTTCTTCAAAACCTAATGAAACTTACCAATTCACAAAATTAACGGAATGCAGGTGATATAAAAAATTGGATGACCAGTAATTTCCTATTACTAAATTCTGAAAAAACAGAGATTCTAATCATTGGACAAAAAACTTCCACACGTAATAACCTAGAATACTGTCTAACACTTGATGGCTGCTCCGTTAAGTCTTCGTCGTCAGTTAGGAACCTGGGTGTGCTCTTTGATACCAATCTTTCATTTGAAAGTCACGTGTCTAGTATCTGTAAAACCGCATTTTCTATCAGAATTAGTATTGGCTGCAGATAAAGTCCTAATTGTTGGTGATTTTAATATACATGTAGATAATGAAAAAGATGCATTGGGATTGGCATTTAAAGACATTATAAACGCTATTGTAGTTAGACAACACGTGTCAGAATACTGTCTAACACTTAATGGCTGCTCTGTTTAGTCTTCGTCGTCAGTTAGGAACCTGGGTGTGCTCTTTGATACCAATCTTTCATTTGAAAGTCACGTGTATCTAGTATCTGTAAAACCGCATTTTTCCATCTTAAAAATATATCTAAATTACGTCATATGCTCTCACTGACAAATGCGGAACAATTAGTTCATGCATTCATGACATCAAGGCTAGATTATTGTAATTCTCTACTGGGTGGTTGCCCTGCACGCTTAATAAACAAACTACAGCTAGTTCAAAACGCAGCCGCTAGATTTCTTACCAGAACCAGGAAGTATGACCATATTAGCCCGGTTCTGTCAACACTGCATTGGCTGCCTATTAGACATTGTATACATTTTTAAATATTGCTGATTACTTACAAAGCACAAAATGGTTTAGCTCCCCAGTACTTGAGTGAGCTCTTTGCGCATTATAGTCCTTCACGTCTATTGCGATCTCAAAATTCTGGCCAGTTGATAATACCTAGAATATCAAAATCTACTGCTGGCGGTAGATCCTTTTCCTATTTAGCACCAAAACTTTGGAACAATCTTCCTAACACGGTCCGGGAAGCAGATACAGTCTGTCAGTTTAAATCTAGACTAAAAACACATCTCTTTGGCTTAGCATACACATAACACATTATAGATTTCTATAATTCAATGTCAGGCTGCATAGATTAGATCAGCCGGAACCGAGAACACTTCCCATAATTCCTGAAGTACTTTATACATCATAAGAAGGATGGCGTCTACGCTAATATTAGTCCCTCTGTTTATCCCAAGGTTTACCGCAAACCGCCAGATCCAGGCCATATCCAGATCTGAGGAAGGACCATCACCTGGACACGACGACAACGCATCCCTGAAGTGCCAGCCCCATCAACACTGTGAAGGCCATGGACACCTCAACACACTCATCTCCTCACCGGCGGTATGACCCCGACCCCTAACCAGATGAACTGGATAAATATCATGAAAGTTCTGATCACATCTGACTCCTGACATTATGCTGCCTAAATCATAATAATACACTGTTCGTTCGTTGGCCAAAAGAGGACTGGCCCCCCGACTGAGCCTGGGTTCTCCCAAGGTTTTTTTCTCCATTCTGTCACCTGATGGACTTTTGGTTCCTTGCCACTGTCGCCTTTTTCGCCTCTCTTCGCCTCTCTTTACTTATATATGTCGCCTAATTGCTCCGCTAATACCACACTATCCATAAGTAGTGATGTCCCCCTCGTCGATTCAACCTTTGGGGCCGTTCAAGAAGGCAGCCCTATTTCATAACAGCACCAAGTACCAGTGAGTAGGTTAATCATCCAGCACCCAGACGCACCCCCTCCACCACCCCTACCATTAGATGGTCACAGGCTGGACCCAACCACATCTTCCTTTGTGTGCACTCACCAACAACACCTAAATGTAATGTCGCTTAACATCCCTTTCGACAAGAGTTGCAGCGCAGAGTGGCACAGCCTGAGGAAGATGAGGCTCACCTCCTCCAGGTTCCGGGAGGTGTGCCATGTCCAAGGTCACAGCTGTCCGAGGTCACTGGATCTGAAAGGAGAGCAGAGGCTGATCTCATTTACCTCAATGGACTGACATGCTATATTGATACAAACAAACATTTAATTTTTTTTTATACACTTAACACAAATTAATATCCACCTTATTCCTATGCCCCATGACGCTTTGCGCGAATTATGCGTGTGACTTCCGTTAAGCTGTAAACAATCAGTGAAAGACTCGCTCTATGAACGCAAAGTGTCACAATGAGATAACATTAATTACTCACTCTTCAACTATTGAACATTAAAAGGAAATTTAAAAGTGTAAAAGCATCAACAAGGTACTTTCAACAGACCAAATAACCCCAATAGCGCGAGTATTTGCTTAAATATCACTGTAGTAGGCTAAAATAAATCTGTATTATGTAACTTATGTTGCCTGAATCAAAAATGTTCATTAACTTCAACATTACGTGATACTATTTCAAAGGTAGGTATTTCCGTCATTTTGACAGATTATAAATTGCATTTACCTGTGAAAACAAACCTGGAAAGAGACGTGAGGATTTGAGGAGAATAACGAGAGATTTTCCGTGCATTCCAGGGAATTATTAATGGAGTATATCATAAATTAAATTCGGGAGAACAGACCACAAATATGCAGTATATGTTGTCCTTTTTCATACGTTTACAGGGGATTGCAAAGATATAATAACATATCACAGTAAAATACCCAGTGTTATGTTATTCTCATGATGTCTGAAAATAAATCATGAAGGAAAATGGACAGCTCATCCAGTCAAACTGATGGATCAGCTTTATTTTTAGGGCAATATTATGATTTGAAATGATTAGTTTCAGCCTTTTTGAATGGAAGTTCCCCAAACCGGAAGTGCCGCCCATAATTCAAAATGCAGTAAGGTCGTCAGGAATAAGGTGGATAGGTAAAAAAAAATTGTCATTATATAACATTCAATTTAAAGCGACATACAACTTCATATCACTGACGTGATAACACTTTACAATAAGGTTTCATTAGTTAACATTATGTTAGCCTCATAGCATAATTGCCTAAGTCATGTTTTGGCCAAATTGTGATATCTGCCTAACTTTACTGTCCTACCACTGCTGCATCATCCTGCCTTTCTGCCTATGTCCTTAGCCAATCACAACACTTATTAGAATCCAAAAACACTATTACTATTGATACAAACAAAATGACAGAACAGATGAGAAGACAGCTGTCCAGAAGTGGTGTATTAGCTCTTCTGTTCATATTTCTTACATTTTCTAGACACTAAATGTAATTTCAGTCAAAGGGATTTAAACTTGAAATCACATTTTTTGCTGGTCAGAACAAATCTTTACACTTAAGACACATCACCATAAAAAGACAATTAAAGAAATTTAAGTGCAAATAGATTTATTTTAGAAATTAGACATTTTGACTAGACATAAGAAGTATTTGGTAAGATTTCGATTTTTTTGCAGTGAACCTATGAATTTAACATGGTTTACTGTTAAAATACTCAACAGCACTTCATTTTCTGCTTTATTGTCAGGAAATAAAGTTGATATCCATGTAGTGGAGTTGAGAGTAGACCTGAGAAAGAAGGTAATGACGTAGACTTGGGGCAACAGATAGAAGAGGAAACAGCCAGTGAAGCCTCCAGAGCTGAATCAGATCCTGATTTATCGTCAAAAAGTGAATTCGATGACACTGTCTGGGATGAGGACTATAGACCTGAGAAAGATGACAGCCCAGATAATGGTAGTGATATATGGTAGTCAATCCTAGAGGCCAATGGAAACATTGAGAAAGTCATTGTCTGGAGTAATGGCTGTGGTTATCAAAATCGGTGTGGTGCCATCAGCAACACCTACCTTCATCTGGCCATGAAGCATGGTGTCATCACCAGAGCAAAAGTTTCTGGTTGCTGGGCACACACAAATGGAGTGTGTGCATAGCCTCATTGAGCAGCGCATCGTCAAAGAAATTCACACTCCACGTGATTACATTGTCATCTTTGAGACTGCACGAATGCATCCATCCCCATACAAAGTGACTCAGCTATACCACAATGACTTCAGGAAGTTATCTGGGGCCTATGTCACCAATATTCAACCAGGTAAAAAAGTTGGTGACCCCACAGTCCATGGCCTCCGGGCTATCCAGTACTTGGCTGATGATCGAATCCGGTACAAGTTGGATTTTGAGTCTGAATGGGAGGACCTGCCTCAGCGAATCAACATCCCCGAAGAACCATTCCACTGGGTCCCACTCTTTCCTGCCCAATTGCCAATTACTATCAGGAAATTCAATGACTTGCAGGCAATGAAACCAGTACTACCAAGAGTGGCCCACCAGTACTATGACAACCTCCCTCATCAATAGACAGTGTAAAAATGAGTGTGCACAGCACCTGAGTGAAACTTGGTGGGAAAGGAAAACAGTGGTTAAGGTTAGACATTAAGAAACAACTTGGTTAGGGTTGACAAGTTACACATCTTGGTTATATTTAGGAGAATAAAACAACTTTTGTTATGTTATGTGTGCATTTATATGTAAGAAAAAATGCACAAGTCATGGCCTATTCTGCCTAAGACACTTTTATTTGTTAGGCAATTGATGGATCTTTTTCTTTTTGCATACTTGTTTACACATCTGGTTGAATGTACTGTTATATCAATAAAAAATAGCAATGTGATTTCTAAAAATTGTGTTTTTTCTTGTTTTCCAGAAACATTGAAATATGACTTAGGCAATTATGCTATGAGGCTAAATTTACACACAAATTAAAATTCTGTCATCATTTAGGCTACTCACCTAGACTGGGTAAACCCAGCCCGATCTGCCGGTGATTTGATTTCGCCCTGCAGCTCAGGCTGGAAACCTGTTCATTTTTCTATCCTGCTTCCGTTACAAATCTGCGGGGACCAATCACAAACTGGCTTATTCACCTGGTGCGCTATTGGCGGGTTTAACACGATGACGATAGAGAAGCGACCGTCAATCCAATTCCTTTTAAACTCTCGACGATGCTCAATGGTTTCTTTAGTTTAGCAAACATATCGCTCAAGTGGGTGTAAATACCACTCACTTTCATGTTTTTTTTGCACAACCAGCAAAAAATCGCTCAGTGCCATTGCTGCTTCTGCAAACCTCTGATCAATGCTACAAACCAACATGTTTGTTGACACGTTTCCTGTCTGGAGTTTTCGCGTCGCTCTGCAAATGCAAAGTACGTCACCCGGATCGTTGGTCTGATTGGTTGAAGGACTATCCAATTGCGTACAGAGTCATTTGAACTATGCCCGTTGATCACGCCTCTTGTGCAGTAGAAAATACAGGGCAGACTCCCCAGACTAATGTTCAATCTTAAAAGATTGAGCTTGGTCTGGTGATAGCCAGACTACTACTCACCCTCATGTCGTTCCAAACCCTTAAGTCTTACGTTCACAAATGAAGTTGAAATCTGAAGTTGAAAAGTTGAAATGAGAGATTTTTGTCCCTCCATTTGCAGTCTACACAACTACTGTACCACTTTGAAGCTTCAAAAAGTTCATAAAGAGATCGTAATGATCGAATATGATGAACAGATTCAATTTAGGTTTTTATTCACATATAAACATTAATTAACTCACAGATCAGTTATGGTAAACGGAAGCTCAAACATGTTCCCTTGATGTGCGAGAACCAATGAGGTTCATTCTCGTGTTACACAGCATGTTTGAGCTTCAGAAAGAACCAATGAGCTTCTGTTTGTAATAAAGAACAAATAAGTATTTATAGATAAATTAAAATGTACACAAACCTGTATTTTACCGAAGACATGCACCAATTTGGATCTGCACTGCTCTCTCCTGATGAGGAGCCCTCGATATGCCCTTAAAGAAACACGCCGACTTTTTGGGAATTTAGCTTATTCACTGTATGATCAATGTTTATGTAAATTCATATGGATTAGTTTTACAATCTCTTCATGAACTTTTTGAAGAGTCAATGGGGTAGTTGCAGACTGTCAATGGAGGGAGAGAAATCTCTCAGATTTCATTAAAACTATCTTTATTTGTGTTCTGAAGATTAAAGAATGTCTTACAGGTTTGAAAAGACATGAGGGTGAGTAATTAATGACATAACTTTCAATTTCGGGTGAACTAACACATTTAACTACTTTAGTTAACATGAACAAAGAATGAACAACACTTCTACAGCATTTATTAATCTTAGTTCATGTTAATTTCAGCATTTACCAATAAATTATTATAATAAAAGTTGTATTTGTTAACCTTAGTTAATGCACTGTGAACCAATATGAACAATGAACAACTGTAGATTAGTAAAGATTAACAAATACTGTATTGCTCATTAATAGTCCATCTTAATTAATGCATTAACTAATGTTAACAAATGAAACCTTATTGCAAAGTTTTACCACTTGCGTTATAAAACTTCTTCAACACTTCCCATCCAAAATAAACGCCGTCATGGGATAAAAAACAGTCTGTGGCTGAACTTATAATATTCTCCTTACACGGCCTTCAAATGTTTTCATAAAGATCTTTCTGTGGAAGAAAAAAAGTAAGAAATGTTTTTGATTATAGATTCAATCAAGGCATAAATTAACTGCATTTAGGCTTAAATCACTGTAAGCTGCATCTTGCTTAATAAACAACAACATTGCTATTGCATGATGCATAATTACATCTGCATGATGCAAAATCAAAAGAGGAGAGAAGCACTTAAAGCTAGGTGATATTTGTAAAGGAGGATATGGATAATGAATTAAGCACATCGCGAACCCGTGCATATGAAAAAATTCACAAATTGCACTTGCAATGCACTGTACATGTGCTTTAATCAATGTTTATGGCTAAATTAAATCTGTTCATCATATATAGCAATCATGTCTTTTCAGAAGACTTAGATTAAACCTCTTGTTTCATATTGATTCGTTTTTAATATTACGATGACATTTTGGATCTAGAACGTTTTGGTTATCTGTACTGTCATTGGAATGACCAAAATCTCTCAATTTCATTAACAAATATCTAAATATGTCTGTCTAAAAGAAAGTAAGTAAATTATGACTGAATTTTCATTTTCCGGTAAACTAACCCTTTGAAAGTTTGTTAAAGTGACTGTAAATACATTACATTATGTAAGTGGACGTTACTTTGCTTGTGTCGTTAGTATGAGTTCGTCACGTCCGGGTAACAGACGCGCCCCGGATATAAGCTAGCTCAGTGGCTCTGCTTGTTAGAGAGACATCCACACCGGAGCAGGAAGCGTTTGTCGCGTATAGTACGCTGTCTAAAGGGATGGCGAGGATTGAATGAAGTTTCCCAACCCTCTGTTAGATGTTTGTACCCTTGGTAAGCGGAGCGAGGTAGGTGTGTTTTATTTGTTGTTGATGTCGTAAGAACTTGATTGCGTAATGTTAATTCAATGAAAGATGTGTTTTTACGTGTATTGTAAGATTTATTGTGACTTTGTTTGTTTTAGTTTCACGGTGTGTGACAAAGGAATAAAAGATATTTGCACCGGTCGAACTCTACGCGGGTTTATTGATGCCAAGGGTTGCTACAGTGAAACTCGGCGCTACGTAAGCCATCCGTTGCGTGTCACGGCGTTAAAGGTATACTGAAGTTCAGCACACACGCGGGGATGCAGCTGTAGAAAGAGACTTTTGCTTGCTGGAGGGCTAAATCCGTCACAGCTATACGAACTGTTTAATAAGTTGATCTGGTGTGACGACTTAAAGGCTACCTGCTCATATGGATAATTGCTTTAAAACATTTAAAGGTTTTAATACTACTAAATGAGAAATGTGGGTCTGAAATAATGTGAGGTTTGAAAATAGTTTAAAGTGTTGTTAGGCATTTAAGGTAATTGTAATCAGGTATTTTCAATTCTGATCTAGTAACATCAAATGGTGAATTATAATCATTTTCCATTTATCAAATACTTTTAGTATTTCGTGGTTATTTGTACTGTATTAGTTACTAACTTTGATGTGTATTTTAAGTGTATGATGTTTGATATGATTGGTGACAGTTTTAATTGTTGCATTAATTGTTGCAAACCTAGTTGTTATTTGGACATGACATTTTAAGGGTTTAGTGTAAAATAGGACGCCAATACAGTACAATGTTAAATGAAAATATAGATAGCCTCCCCAAGGCACAACAAGTGAGGTCTAACTCTCGTGAGCGAACCTTAACAGAAAAAGGCCAAGAGTTGCATAAGCTAGAAGCCAAGAAAAATGAGAAGGCCTTTTATAAAGCATATGAATCCTGGAAGGGGACAGCAAAGGAGACTAGAGCCAAGTTAAAGACTTTCTGTTCACCTGATGATCTAGAGGAGATTGAAAAGGATGTTAAAGTTAAACATGCCAAAGTGTGTCAATACTATGAGCCTATTCGCCGCAATCAAACTACCAATCCAGACATTGTTAAGAAGATGGATGCCTGCAACACATTAACCACTGAGGTTGGTGATCTTGTTCGTAAGAGGATAAAGGATATGGAGCAGCCTTTCAATGACCAACTTGAGAAGGAAAGAGTGAGGATGATGCTAAATAAGGACGATTATGGATCTGTCTTTGGAAATACAGAAACAGTAACCTTACGATCGTCACAAGGACATGATGATCAGTCAAGCGCCATCTCCAGGTCCTCCAGCAAACGCGCAGATGCGGAAGCAGAACTTGCAGCAAAGATGGAACAGGCTAAAGCTATGCGAAGTATACACGCTCAACAAGCAAGGCTTGACAGATTGGAGAACGAATGGAGACTTGAGGAAAGGCAAATGCTGGCAGACATCAAGCAAAGGGAGGCTGAAATTAAGTTAAAATTAGAGGAGGAAAAATCAAAGCTAGACCAGCTTCAAGTAGACAATGAGGTAAAGGTGGCTGCAGCTCGTGTAAGAGCATATAATGATTTTGATGGTTCAGAAAGTCGTGTTGAAGAAACTGAACCTAAAATCCCCTTTGACAGCCCATGCAAGGAGCATAAACCTCGTCTGAATCCACAAGCTGCACCCTTTGAGTCTTCTTATAACCCACCTGAAAGGCAAAAGACGCAAGAGGAAATCACTTTGACACAGGCAATTGCAAGCTCATTTACTTTAAGCCGCCTACCTGTCCCAGAGCCAATAATATTCACCGGGGACCCTTTAAAGTTTGTGGATTGGAAGTTATCCTTTATGGCCCTCATTGGCCAGAAACCACTCCCCGATTGTGAGAAAATGCTATACTTGAAAAGCTTCCTAGCAGGTGAGGCGCGTAAGGCTGTGGAAGGGTTCTTCTACCGCAACTCAGAGGATGCTTATCAGGGTGTATGGACAGTCTTACAAGACCGATATGGCAGTCCATTCATTGTCCAAAGGGCCTTTAGAGAGCGACTCATGAAATGGCCTAAGATAGCAGCAAATGATCCCAAAGCTGTTAGAGAGTTTGCAGATTTTCTGCAAAGCTGTTTGGAAGCCATTCCTCATGTTAAGGGCTTGTCAATTCTCAACGATTGTGAGGAAAATCATAAGCTTCTTAAAAAACTGCCTGAATGGATGGTACGTAGATGGAGTCGTATCGTTGTGGAAGAACTCGACAGATCTGGTGATTATCCAAGCTTTATGCATTTTACAGGGTTTATGCAAAGAGAAGCTAGAATAGCTTGTAATCCTATTGCCTCCCCTCTTTTGATGAATGTGAAACCTTCGGAGGAGAGGTTTCCAAGGAGAGCTAAAGCATTAAACACAAGTACCCAAATGAAAACTTCCCACTCGGTAACTGAGGAATGTTTAAGGCCAAAGCCACCTTGCTTGGTTTGTAAAAGGGAAACGCATGGTGTTGTTAAGTGTCCAACCTTTGCTGCAAAGACAATGGAAGAGAAAAGGGCCATTATTTATGAATATCGCCTGTGCTTTGGCTGCCTTGGAAAGGGACATGTTACTAAAGATTGTAAAAGACGACACACGTGTGGCACATGTAGCCGGCGACATCCAACCTGCCTGCACATCGAAAGAAATTCGGAACCGGCAAGTAAAGATTCAGCTGAAGGAGAACATTCAAATATGGGGATCCAGAAGGTTATGTCCCATGCATTGACACAACATGCTTCTGCTACCTCCAGCATTGTTCCAGTTCTCGTGTCTTCAACAACAGAGCCCCAGAAAGAAATTCTTACATATGCGCTCCTTGACACCCAGAGTGATTCCACCTTTGTGTTGGAAGAATTGGCTTTAGAATTGAAGGTCAATATGCAGCCGGTACAACTTAAGTTAAGCACGATGACAGCTGTTAATACCGTGATAGCAAGTAAAACTGCCAGTGGCCTTCAAGTCCGAGGTTTCAACTTAGAAACCCTCGTGCAGCTTAAGCAGGCATATACACGTGACTTTATTCCGGTTGACAAGTCTCACATCCCTACCAAAGGTACAGCGCTTCAATGGCCTCATCTTAAACACCTGAGTAACAAGTTACCTTCTCTTCAAGATTGCGAGGTGGGATTGTTAATTGGCTATGACTGCCCTTCCGCATTGGCTCCCTTGGAGGTCATTACAGGTGCCGAAAATGAGCCTTTCGCTCAAAAAACTGTGCTTGGTTGGAGCATTATAGGGCTAGCCAACCCTCATTTAGATAGACAGGGAAGTAGCAGTTATGTTCATCGAATCACAGTAAAGGAGTCACCAGCACCATCAGTTACAGATGTATTAAAGGTACTGGAGGCAGACTTCAATGAAAAGAAATATGAGGATAAATATGTTTCGCAGGATGATGTTCGTTTTATAAGTTTTCTTGGAGATAATATAATGCAGAAGGAAGATGGACACTATCAAATGCCCCTCCCTTTTAAGAGCAGCAGTCTACCATCACTGGCCAACAATAAAAGGGTTGCCACTATTCGGTTGCAACATCTGGAAAGAAAGTTAAAGGCAAATAAAAAATACCATAATGAGTATACGGCTTTCATGGAAGAAACGATATCTAAAGGTGAAGCAGAACTAGCACCTCCAGCAGGGGAGGACGAGACTGTCTGGTACATCCCTCATCATGGGGTGTATCATCCCAAGAAGCCTGATAAACTGAGAGTTGTGTTTGATTGTTCTGCAAAATTTCATGGCATTTCGTTAAACGATAACCTGCTGACTGGTCCTGATTTAATTAACTCTCTCGTAGGAGTTTTGTGTCGTTTTAGAAAGCAGGAGGTTGCTGTGACTTGTGACATCGAAAGGATGTTTCACCAATTCCATGTCTCCCCTGAAAGTCGCAATTATCTTCGATTCCTCTGGTGGGAGGGTGGAAAATTAACAACAGAACCAAAAGAATACAGAATGACAGTCCATCTGTTTGGTGCTGCTTCCTCTCCTGGATGCGCTAATTTTGGGTTAAAGTATCTGGCACGGCAATACCAAGTTGATTATCCCATAGCATCGGATTTTGTGGAAAACAATTTCTATGTGGACGATGGATTGATCAGTGTTTCAGCAGTTGAAGAGGCAAAGGAGCTGATTGTTGAGGCACAGGAACTTTGTCGACGTGCAGGTCTAAGGCTGCACAAGTTCAATTCAAATCACAAAGAAGTTCTTACCTGTGTGGCTCCCTCAGAAAGAGCAGTAAAGATCGCCCCACTTGACCTTAATCCGGAATTAACATCAGAAGGACATGTACTTGGTATTCAATGGTCCATGGATACAGATACCTTCAGCTTCAATCTCAATGTAAAAGACCACCCTCCAACACGACGAGGTCTTCTGTCAGTGGTGGCCTCTTTATATGACCCACTTGGGTTCATGGCTCCCTTTACTTTGAATGGAAAGCGTATTCTGCAGGAGCTGTGCCACAAGGGCATTGGATGGGATGATCCACTGCCTGAAGGCTTGAATATACGGTGGGAGGAGTGGGAAACTGGCCTCCAAGTGTTGAAGACCATTATCATACCCCGATGTTATCACCCTCGGAATTTTGGGAATGTAGTGCGAGTGGAACTGCATCACTTCTCGGACGCCAGTGTGTCCGGTTATGGTTCTTGCTCCTACCTTAGATATAGGAACGAGAAAAATGAGATCCACTGTTGTCTAGTTATGGCTAAAGCAAGAGTCTCGCCTACAAAGGTAACAAGTATTCCAAGACTGGAACTCTCAGCAGCAGTAACAGCAGCTAGGATGAGTGTTTTGTTGAAGGCAGAGCTTCAGATGAAAATTGACCAGGAATATTTCTGGACAGACTCTCAGGTCGTTTTGGCTTACATCAATAATGAAGCAAGAAGGTTCCACGTGTTTGTGGCAAACAGAGTTCAGTTGATAAGAGAAACCACCAATCCAAATAATTGGCACTATGTTGATACAGCACAAAACCCTGCTGACCACGCTTCCAGAGGCCTTCGTGCAGTGGACATTGCATCAGCTAGTTGGTTACTGGGCCCAAAGTTTCTGTGGGAACGAGAAGTGCTTCCAACGCTTAAACACTCTGTGGAGTTGTGTGTTGGAGATCCCGAGGTAAAATTGGCTCAAGTATGTGCAGTACAGGCCAGTGAGCAGGTGGACGTTCTTATATCGACTGGACCGGTTTTCCACCTGGACCACACTTCTTAAGGTGGTTGCTAGGATTAAGAGGTTGGGGTCAAAGGTAAAAACTAGCAGTACCGTGACTGCTGAAGAACGCAGGAAAGCTGCGGCCGTGGTAATAAAGCTTGTTCAGCAGGACTCATTCCCCAAAGAGTTGAAAGCTCTTCAAAGTAGAGGACAAGTGAACAATTTTCCGAAGACTAGTCCTCTTTTTCTTCTCAATCCCATGCTGGTCGAGGGACTGCTTTGTGTCGGTGGGAGGCTTAAGGGGTCAACCCTTAGCCCAGAACAACGGCATCCAATTATTCTTCCTAAAGACAGCCACATCACTGACCTGATTTTGTCGTACTATCATGATCAGGTCTGCCATCAAGGTCGAAACCAAACCTTGATGGAAATTCGGGCCAATGGATTTTGGGTCATTGGTGCAAGCAAGTCAGTTGCTAAGTTGATACATAAATGTGTGCAGTGCCGTAGACAGAGAAGACCAACCGAGGAGCAACAAATGGCTGCATTACCTGAAGAACGGTGTGAAGTCTCAGACCCCTTTTCATTTTGTGGGATGGATTGTTTCGGCCCATTTCATGTTAAACAGGGTCGTAAAGAATGTAAGCGATATGGTCTTATCTTCACATGCCTGTCTTCTCGAGCAGTTCATATAGAAATGCTGGAAGAGTTATCCACAGATGCTTTTATTAATGCTTTACGTTGCTTTATCAGTCTTAGAGGCGCAGTTAGTCAACTTCGTTGTGATCAGGGGACAAACTTCGTGGGAGCTGCCAATGTGTTTAAAGAAGCCCTCAAGCAATGTGATATGAATGCACTTGAAGCCTTTCTAGCTGAGAAACAGTGTGAGTTCATTTTCAATGCCCCTTCAGCTAGTCATGCCGGGGGTATCTGGGAGCGGCAGATACGCACCATTCGTAATGTTTTGAATGTTACTATCGGTCAGTGTCATGGAAGACTTGACGATGCCTCTCTAAGAACTCTTCTTTATGAAGCAATGGCTATTGTGAATAGTCGCCCTTTGAACGTTGACGGCATTAATGATCCAAAATCATTGTATCCTTTGACTCCGAATCATCTCATCTTGATGAAGTCTAAGATTGCACTGCCACCTCCTGGAAAGTTTGTTGAAGCGGATATATATGCTGCAAAAAGGTGGCGTAGAGTGCAGTATTTAACTGAGCAGTTCTGGAGTCGTTGGAAGAAGGAATATTTGTTGAACATTTCCTTAAGACAGAAGTGGCATGCTTCTCGTCGCAATTTCAAGGTAAATGACATTGTCATAATCAAGGAGGATACAGTTCCAAGAAACGAGTGGCATTTGGGACGAGTTGTGGAAACCACAGAAGGGTCTGATGGGTTAGTTCGTCGTGTCAAGGTTCAAGTAGGAGAGCGGAGGTCCACAATTAAAAGAGACAGTCCTTCTAAACCCTCAATTATTGAACGGCCTATTCAAAAACTAGTACTTTTGGTAGAAGGAGATTAAATTGTTGTTCTTTGGGGAGGAAGAAGAAAAAAAAAAAAAGACGACAATTGGGAAGTGGAAGGTTTATTTTAACTACTCGCTTAACCGTTTACCAAGGAGTCTTGGAGGGTTGCAGTGTATTTATTGTAAACTAGAAATCATGTATGATTCACTGTTGGATATCCTGAAGGGATTGTTAAATCATGAACACGATTTGGTGGGAGTGTAAGTGGACGTTACTTTGCTTGTGTCGTTAGTATGAGTTCGTCACGTCCGGGTAACAGACGCGCCCCGGATATAAGCTAGCTCAGTGGCTCTGCTTGTTAGAGAGACATCCACACCGGAGCAGGAAGCGTTTGTCGCGTATAGTACGCTGTCTAAAGGGATGGCGAGGATTGAATGAAGTTTCCCAACCCTCTGTTAGATGTTTGTACCCTTGGTAAGCGGAGCGAGGTAGGTGTGTTTTATTTGTTGTTGATGTCGTAAGAACTTGATTGCGTAATGTTAATTCAATGAAAGATGTGTTTTTACGTGTATTGTAAGATTTATTGTGACTTTGTTTGTTTTAGTTTCACGGTGTGTGACAAAGGAATAAAAGATATTTGCACCGGTCGAACTCTACGCGGGTTTATTGATGCCAAGGGTTGCTACACATTACATACAAATAAATGAATTAATGCCTGACTCTTACTCCACTGTGATTGGTGTAGGTAAGGGAGCTGGACATCACAGCTGGGGTCAACATTTCTCAATTTTTTAATCTTTCCTAGACAATAATGGATTAAAATGAACTAGTGTTACACATTAATAGAATTTCCAGACAAAAACACAGATGTTGTCTCAGATAATTGGCTTTTTGAACAAAAGTGCTACTGGCCAAATTTTTTTTACATTTTTATATATATTATCTATATTACTAGAAACCCTAGAAAAAGTACAGAAGATGCTAAAAATGTATGTGTACTGTGATATCCATATGTCGGAAATAATGGATTCTGCTGAAGAGGGCTATGATGAAAGAATAAAAATGAAGAAAATGTTAACTTAATGATATTAAATGCCAACTATTTTTGTTGTCCTATTGAGAAGTAATTTGAATGTTTCACTTTACAGGCCTAATCTATGCTTCCTAAACTTTTTAGAGAATAATTCTGACCAGGATGATAATACACCAAAAAAATCCCGTAATTGTTTTTCCAGGTATTTTGGATGTATAGTTAAACTGTTTTTGTGGTTACTTTTAAGAAATAGCTATTTATGATCATATGTCCCTGAATTTCAAGGCGATTCAAACCTTTTTTCTCAAAAAACTTCCAAAGTAAATTCAGTTTAATTAAATTTGAAATGCACTGAACCTGTCATAAAATTGGATAGACATATTGCTCCCCCCAAAATGTTCTTGGGAGGAGCTATGGGTTTGTGAAATGGAGCGGACTTACGGGACTCTGGTCAGGGACTGAAACCGTCACATGAACTTTGAGACCAGTCCAGCTGTCTCAAGCCTCTCTTCACTTGGTATGTGTTAAATTTTGTTTTTTGCCTCTATTACATTGTATCACAGCTGTTATAATTGCACTTCCAGCTCCACAAATCCTGTAAATTTCTATCTGAATACTTTAGATTGGTTGTGGGCCCTTTATCTCACCTGGTTGCCAGTTGACAGCAACATTACCCTGCAACATTGCTCAAAAGTTTGCCCTGTGTATCATAACCTTTAGTGTCTTTTGCTCTTATTTATTTCAGAGAGACACATGAACTACCACGCCTCCAGTCCGACTGCATCAGACATCACTTCAGCTGGTATATATTTCTGAAATGTAGTCTATTAAACATTGGTTGTCTTGTCAGTTTAAGACATGCTTTTATGTCTAAAAATAAACTGCGCATTTTTTCTCAGAAAATCCACACAGAGTACTACACAACAGGAATCACACCACACAAACCTCGGAGCACACAAGGGCACACACTATGGCGCACACCAGGGAACATACCAAGAGGCAAACCATGGCGTACACCACGGATCACACTGACTCAACTCATCAATGGTATTTTGTTATTTGAAACTTTTTATTTGACCATGAAGTTTCCTAGGGGGAAAACATCTAGACTGTACCTTTATGTTGATTCTATGTCCTTTCTTAATTATTATTTTAGGTGGGACTTACAGGCTAAGAAGTACTTATTCACTATAAATGTTGACATCCATTGCTGGAATTTACTGTTAATGTCACTTTTTTTATTTGCCAATTAAGGCAGGCGTTTCCATCACGCGAAAAGACTGACGACGCCCGACGCCCCTGTATGTTGTTTTGCATAAAATTAAACGATATACGTAAGGGATAATGTATAGCGAGGCGGTTGTTATAGCGAATACAACCCATCCACAGGCTGATTATGAGCTTGACGCAAAGCGGAGGGATCTTAATCAGCCTGAAGGGGTTGTATTCACTATAACGACCGCCTCGCTATACATTATCCCGCTTATTACATGGCTACCTACTAAATAAATCAATAATTTGACTCCAAATATTAATTTAAAAAGGAGTTTATTGATTTAAAAACAAACAAATTGTATTGCTTACGTCTCTACGAATAATAGTCTCTACGTTTAGATGGCAACGCTCTGTTTTTCATGGCAACGGTGTGTTATACTTAGCAGCGGTCTGTTATCAAGAAATAACAGACCGCATTCTACATTAGAATTCCAACCAAGCCATTAATAAAGAACAATAACGATTTATAGATAATTAACAAAAAAGTCGGCTGTTTCCTTTAAGATGATTTATTTGCGTACGTTATTGTATGGCGTGCTGTTCTTATTTGAGAATGCTTGCGCAACAGAGGAATATGACCACGTCCATATCGTGACTGCTGTTTTATTATAATGGTGTTTTATCTTTCCACTTTGATTTGTAGTCGTGTTTTCAAAGTGTTTTTTATTTTTCCCTGCTAACATTCGCTCTTTGACATGCATGTGAGAGTGTGCTTTAACTAAATGAAACAACTATAAAAGACTCGT
>JAZAVI010000499.1:0-91663 GCA_036326025.1 Chrosomus eos
AGATTGACTTTCTCTGCTATGTTGGTAGGGATGGTGTGATTCAAACCTTTCAGCATTCGTTTTGATATCACATTACACTTGGCGCCTGTATCAACCTTTACTTTCAGTTGACCATTTCCATTTTTCAATTTCAGAGTTGTGAAGATCTCACCCTTCTGATTAGTTAGCTCAACAGGGTCACAGAAAAAAAGTGTCCTGCATATTGTCATCAGGTTGCGCATCCAGCTCATGTATTCTATCCCTTTGCTGGGTTCTAGGTTGATAAAATGTTTTAGCTCCTAGTTGCTGTGTTGGTGCTGACCTGCAGCATCTCGCAAAGTGGTTTAGTTTACCACAGTTGTTGCAGCGTTTGTTGTATGCATAACATTTGTTTTTTTCTGAAGAATGTTGTCCATTACAGTTTGAACAATGTGTTTTTTGCAGAGCACATACCTCTGTGTCTTTTCTCAGCTCTTTCAGACTTCTCTCAGATTGTTCATGCAGCAAACATATGCTAACAGCCAAGTCCAGGGTGAGTTTTTTTTCACGGAGCAACTGTTTGCGAACAGTGTCATTTTCTATACCGCACACTATGCGGTCTCTAATGAGTTCATCTTGCAGTGATCCGAATTCACATTTCTTTGCCAGTATTTTCAAATTGGAAACGTATGCTTGCACAGATTCACCTGGGTGTTGAACAGCAGTATTAAACGCGTGTCTATCCATGATGACGTTTTTTGCGGGTAAGCACAATTCAGAGAATTTCGTTAGAAGTACCTCTGGATCCTTATGGTCTTCCCCGTCATCATACACAAATGTTTCAGACTTGTCAACCGCTTCTGGACCGGCAAGGTTTAGCAATGTGTAGGCTTGAACTTTCTTTGATTTATCAGACAGGCCTGCATAGCAGTAGATGCGCCATTCCTTTTCAAACTTTCTCCAGTTATCGGCAATGTTGTCATCAAAGACCAACGGATCGATACGACGAAGCCCCTGGGCCATATTTATCCCACTTCTGATACCATGTAGTTTTTTGATGAACAGAAACACAGGAGACCGTCTTGCTCCGTACTCTTAGTTTATTCAACTCTCCGCTCTCACCACTGTGCTCTCTGTTACACGTCATAGAAGGCGGGGCTGATCTTAAAGGGGACATACACATAACTCTACAAGGATAACATAATTTATGTTTTTAGGTTCACTTATTCATATTGCTCCAACAGTGTCACTTATGTTTGGATGTCAAAACCTTCTTAAAATAAATTTGATAAGAAATAAGAATAAGAAAATAACAGATACATGGTGATATAGGTGAAAAATATATTGTGAGAAAATGGATATGAATTTATTTAATGAGCTTCCTCAGTTTACCTGTCTTCTCTGGCAGCTGTAGAAATTTTGAAGTCGTGGAGGAGCTTTCCCTCTGTTGTAGAGGGGTCATTGTGCTGAAATCAGAGAACAATTTTTATCAATATTTGTTAATTGTTTACCATTGAGCTAGTTTCAGCCAATTTTCACACTCCATGTAAGTGACGTCACCGTTAAATACATACGTTTATGTTAAATAAATTAGCTCACTTCCAAGCAAAAACCTTTACAAAACGATTAAAAACATCTCATCTACCCATAAGATGTGATTAAAAGCCCAAACATTCATAAACAAAAGCTCAAGCTAACGTTATTAGCCTAACGTTAAGTTACCTCTTCTGAAAACGGTTGAGATGCTAACGAATTATTTTCAAAGACTATAAACCATTTCTATAAAGTAAATATTCAACAGAAGTGTGTCAATTACAAGTAAGAGAAGTGTCAAGATCAGTTGTGTGTATTATTCGTGTGATTTAAGAGACCACACTCACCTGAAAGTAGTGAAACCACAACGAGAGAGGGAGTTTGCCGCACTTGTCAGTTGCAGCCGCGACGTTTCCATGGCAACTCTGCGCGCTCCCCGTGTTTAAAAGCGTCTCGGACATTCTCGCGCACGCGCATTAAAACACGTCAAATCACGCACGCATTTACAAACACAAGTAGAACATTACATAAAGAAATCTCAATCTTAATATTAAATCATGAATTTAAAACTAATTTTGAAGTTATATGACTCCTTAATAGGTGCAAGATCCTGCAGGTGATAGTGGGACAATTGTGGTATTTTTATAATTTAATGTGCCTAATGCGCCATTTCTCAACCACAATCGGCCCAGCTCCACACAGCCAGAACCTAGCCGGATCTGGCAACCATTACTGGGCCAGAGCTGGCTCACTTCCGGTGAGCCGTTGCCAGCATACAGCCGAGTGAGCCGACTGTCGACCGCGATTGGCCGATTCCGCTGGCTACCTGGTTAATTAGTAAACATCACAATAATAATTAACTTTATTAGCCTAAAATCTCTGAACATCATTTACTTGATTGGAGTTGAACATACAATAATAATTTACTAAAAATCCAACAGTTCATTTTGTTAAAATTTCCAGTTATATTTAAGTTTTTTCACTAAAAGAATTTAGTATTTGACTAACCAATTATTTATTTACAATATACTTAATCTATTTGTGAAATTTCCATCCAAATATTTTGAGAATGGATAATTAAAGTGATCTGTTTTTAAGAACCACAAATATTACTTTATTCAAATCAATATTATTCATATTTAACACACACATAATAAATTGAGTAAGTTTACTCAATTAAAACAATGCGCCCCTCCCCCACCCTCTAATGTGACGACGACTCAACGGTTGAGTAAGCGCAGGCGGGCTGTTTGTGTTTGAATTCTCTCAAAGTCTCCGGTCTTCTCAGAGCAACAACAGTTTTCGGTAACACTTTATTTTACGACCCGCAAACAACTGCGTAAGTACAACGAAATTAGGGTGTACGTTTCTGTAATTATAGCGTACTTCCGTGTGTAGGTATGAGGGAACAATATGTTAAGTTTTGGGTAATAAAGGGGTAACAAGCAGATATACAAGCTGTAAATAACTTCGTAAGTAAATCGAAATTACGGTGTACGTTTCTGTAATTATAGCGTACTTCCGTGTAGGTATAAGGGAACAGTATGTTAAGTTTTGGGTAATAAAGGGGTAACAAGCAGATATACAACCTGTAAATAACTTTGTAGGTAAATCGAAATTACGGTGTACGTTTCTGTAATTATAGTGTACCTCCGTGTAGGTATAAGGGAACAATATGTTAAGTTTTGGGTAGGCTAATAAAGGGGTAACAAGCAGATATACAAGCAAATTATTTATAATGTAATTATTTTAAAACTAACAGGTACCTATTATGTTAATATATTCCAGGCAAAAATTGTACGTCTGTTGTATATAAAAGTTATCATCACATTTCTGGCAAAATATGTTCTTGTGCAATTTTACAGGGTAATTTTGACATCTGTGGGTTGAAAATGAAACGTGTATGGCTGTATGTAAGCACAGTATGATAAAAAAAATGAATTTATTGGCTTTTCTTACTAGATTAATTAATGTTAAATCAACCCACAGATGTCAAAATTAAATGTAAAATTGCACAAGAACATATTTTGCCAGAAATGTGATGATAACTTTTATATACAACAGACGTACAATTTTGCCTGGAATATATTAACATAATAGGTACCTGTTAAAATAATTACATTATAAATAATTTGCTTGCATAGCTTGTTACCCCTTTATTACCTTATACCTACACGGAGGTACACTATATTTACAGAAACGTACACCGTAATTTCAGTTTACTTACAAAGTTATTTGCAGGTTGTATACTATCTGCTTGTTACCCCTTTATTACCCCAAACTTAACATATTGTTCCCCTATACCTACACGGAAGTACGCTATAATTACAGAAACGTACACCCTAATTTCGGTTTACTTACTTAGTTGTTTGCGGGTCGTAAAATAAAGCGTTACCCAGTTTTCTCTTCTCGGGGTCGCAGAATTGGTGTATTTCCTCTGTGAAATTCAGGTTTGTGTATGTTTTATTTTATCTATAGAATCAATACTGTGGTTTAAATAATTTTATTTAAAGCAAAAGAACATACATATGTGACTCACCTAAGTTAAACGAGTGTCGCGACTGTCTTTTCGCGTTACTGTAACTATAACAAGACTATACTCCTAAAGATAATGAATATAACTAATTTGGATGATAAAATTTTCTCAGAACTGTGCACTGTTTGTTTATTAGCAGGGTTTGGAGTCGCGTCGCATCTTTCGGCTCTGAGTGAAACTCAGGACGGCGGTCTAAAGTTAGAAGTTTACCCGCAGAGCGCGAGTCCATCTCCGACACGAGAACCAGCGCTGATCCGGTAGATATTGAATAACAGACTGGTTGATTAAACTTGAATTACTTGAATGTTTAATTTTTACTTCTAAAATGTTTGTTACATGAGTTATGTATGCAATATTGTTTATTTTTAAACCGTATACAATTCACTGTATTGCTGTACTCATCGACAATAAAGGCCAATGTCATGTACCGGTGGTTGTATGGAATTTTATTTATTTTTTTTACAAAGGTTTAAAGGAAATGCAAAAGTTAGTATTACTTATAAATAAAAACAGTTGATATTACTCATAAATATTGTTTTTTTAAAATGTTGTATTATCTCTGCTCAATTTTATTTGTTAATGGACCAAATGCAGTAACTCAGATCTACTTAATTTTTTTTAACTTGCATTTACTCAGTTCATACACCCTAGTGAAAAAAAGTATGCTAAGTATACTTGCAGCCAGACCAATTGTCAGTAACTTCAAGTGTGTTAATGATTAGTTAACTTCAAGTGTGCTATTTTGGATACATTTTTTTTGTACTAAGTGTATTTTAGTTATGATTAAATTATACTAAAGTATAACTTTAAGTGTATTTAGTGTACTTTTTGATGCTAAATTGAGACAATTTCAAGTATACTTAGTACACTTTAAGTACATGCGTATTTAGCATCAAAAAGTACACTAAATACACTTAAAGTTATACTTAAGTGTATTTTAGTTATAATTAAATTATACTAAAGTATAACTTTAAGTGTATTTAGTGTACTTTTTGATGCTAAATACGCATGTACTTAAAGTGTACTAAGTATACTTGAAATTGTCTCAATTTAGCATCAAAAAGTACACTAAATACACTTAAAGTTATACTTTAGTATAATTTAATTATAACTAAAATACACTTAGTACAAAATTATCCAAAATAGCACACTTGAAGTTAACTAATCATTAACACTCTTGAAGTATACTGACAATTGGTCTGGCTGCAAGTATACTTAGCATACTTTTTTTTCACTAGGGAGTCTATGTTAATATGGACATTAATCAGCAAATTATATACGCACATTCTTAATTTACATTTTAACTTTAAACATTTTAACATTTTAACTTTAATTACTAAACAGTTTCTCTAATGTTATTGCTGGACTGTATAACTCTTGTTTACGTCCTTGTTCAGTTTGACATGTTTGTGTTTCTCTGTTTTTGGTCACTTTTGACCTGTTTGTGTTTGAACTGAACAATCCACTAATGATCTGATTGATGAGTGTTGAGTTCATTAGTGAAGACTGGTGATACTGGTTACTGAGAGCCTTTAAAAACCCCTGTTTGAAGATCCAGTCAAAGAGAAAGTAACGTGTGTGAGATGAAGGAGTGAGTTTGACTATTGAGAGAGTGTCCAAAATCACATTCTCACTTGAGTAGGTATTTATTTTGAGTAAGAAATTACTTCATGACCAGTAAAAAAAGTAATATGGGTGAATGTAATCCAGACGTACTACATTCACCATGTTGTCATTATCATGTGACCTACCAGCGTCAGTCGCACGGTCTCGCATCTCTCACAGAGGAGCGGAAGCATAAAGGGAGGAGTGAGACAGTGATAAAGCATGTATTTAGTAATGAAAGAGAAACAGAAATGTGCAAGAAAGTTGAGGCATGTTTTGAAGGGTTAGAAATTCCTTTCAGAATTCTAAATTTGGAATACTAGTGATCAAAATGTTTGACTGACAAGTGGAAATAGTAGAACCAGTTGAATGTGTGATTGGTTCAAGATTTGTCACAAGATGAAATAAAAAGAAGAGAACATAGTTCAAGATAAATCCATGTATATTCCAATTTTATCTACACTGCAGTCAATATTTAAGCATCAGTATGTTGCAGAAATTTAGACAGAGATATTTGTGATGGAATTGTTTTTTTTTTAAAGTCACCCCCTGTTCTCAACTCAGAAGCAGACACATTCAAGAATACAAAGTTTTGCTTATGGTTTCATGGAGAGAAACAACAGGCCTGTAGCTGTTAATTTAGGTGAAGTATCTAATGATCTGGGACTGAATGCGGTTCAGTCCTGGTGCTTACTTAGGAATGTTCCTCTTATCTTTGGAGATTTGGTAACTTCTACTGACCAACACTGGGGCCTGCTTCTTATATTCTCATATTATATTCTTGCCCATGTTATCTCAAGGTGTATGTGTATATTTAAAACATTTAATTGTGGATCACCACACACTGTTTAAGAAGTTGTATCCTCAGAAAAACCTGTTACCAAAGCACCATTTTCTTATCCACTATCCCCGCTGCATCCAGAAAGTTGGGCCTGTCCTTCATAGTTGGTGTATGAGGTATGAAGGCAAGCATATTTTTTAAAAAAAACAGCTTAAATCATTTAAAAATATTACTAAAACGCTGGCAAAAAAGCATCAAAATCATTTGGCATATAGTTGGCAAAGTTCAACAACTTTTAGTTGGTTAGAAATTGGTCCTGGAAAAATGGTGTCTTTAAATAAGGAGGTTCTGGAATTGCTATGGCAATGCAAGTGTCCAGTAGCATTCAGGTTATGAAGGTTAATTGGGCTAAACATAATGGGTTTGTTTTTCGCCCATACTTGGTTATCTGTGGCAAAGTTGAATCTGAAGTGCCCATGTTTTATCAGATTGAGTCAGTTCTGATATTGTGTGAAAAACTGTTGCTACTCACAGTGCCTTTAGTTACTGTAACTTTTCAAGAACATTTCCATGCATATGAGGTGAATAGATCAAAGCAGGATTTTTTTTTATGTCAACAACCTGCCTTACCCTAGGCCTTTTGACATACAAATGTTGTATGGAGGGAATGACACAACTCTCATTGTCGTGCCATATTGCTTTCTCTGGTAAAAATTTGTATGATGTTATACATGTTTCTGTCAGAGACAAGGCAATGGGTTTGCAATGTAAATTTTTTTTACAATAAATGATGAGTGCTGTGAACTATTGTTATTGTGCTTGTTTTCATTTGATAGTTGATATCTCTGATCATTGATACTTTTTTACACAATATTGAGTAGAATTAACTCGAAAAATATTACACTGATTTCGAGTGGGACCAAATGTTTTCTGAAACAGAGTCAAATTCAACTCTATAGGAGTTAATTTAACACTTCTGTTTTTACTGTGTGTCCATTATATACACACTTCAAAATCTCACTGGAAGAAGTAGGTCATCCGGGTATTTTTTACCTGAGTACAGCAGCCATATCACCCTGGTTGGCCACTGAAGCTAAGCAGGGTTGAGTCTCGTCAGTACCTAGATAAGAGACTTTTGAGAAAACTTCTGCTGGAAGAGGTGTTAGTGAGGCCAGTAGGGGGCGCTCACCCTGTGCTCTGTGTGGATCCTAACGCCCCAGTGTAGTGACTGGGACACTATACTGTCAAAGAGCACCGTCCTTCGGATGAGACGTTAAACCGAGGTCCTGACTCTGTGTTCATTAACAATCCCAGGATGTCCTTCGAAAAAGAGTAGGGGTGTAACCCCGGCATCCTGGCCAAATTTGCCCCTTGGCCTCTGAGAAAGGAAAGAGAAAGGAGTTTTCCCCATAGCGTCTAGTGACGAATATGAGTAAACAGTACGACAGGGAACCAACTTTGTTGGTTCAAATTTGGCCAGGATGCCGGGGTTACACCCCTACTCTTTTTCGAAGGACATCCTAGCCAAATTTGCCCCTTGGCCTCTGTCCATCATGGCCTCCTCATCATCCCCATGTACTGATTGGCTTCATCACTGTCTACTCTCCACCAGTAAGCTGATGTGTGGTGAGCGTTCTGGTGCAATATGGCTGGCATCCAGGTGGAGCTGCACATGAGAGATTCCCCCTTCCATGTAAAGCGATTTGAGTACCTAGAAAAGCGCTATATAAATGTAACTAATTATTAATTATTATTATTATTATTACTGTGAACTCGGACATAAGGCCATTGCACACTGAGTCCGAATTTTTCGTATGCGTTTTTTCGTGTTCATCAGCCTAAAAATTCGTCACGCACAGAAACCTTGCACACTGAGTCCGATGCGTATTCATTAAACCTTTGCGGGGGAAAAACGCACAAAATACAAAATGGATTCGTCAAGCAGTGAGGATGATTTTGTTGCCCTCTCAGAAAAGAGAGAGAAAAAAGAGGGTCCATCCAATCTTGTGCCGAGAGGAAGGAGAGTTTCAGCTCATCAAGGAGTTGCGCAATTATCCCGAGCGATTCAAAATTTACCTCAGAATGTCAATTGTCAATGGAACAGTTTGATGCTTTGCTAGCGATACTGGAGCCACATATTAAAAAGAAGACCACCAAAAAAGACAACACACACACACACACACACACACACACACACGGCCGGCAGAAACGCTGGGCATACAGAACAGCTGTATGGTTTATTTATCACAGTACCTACTTTGTGCTGCGAGACGAAGTGTATCAACTTGTCAGATGCCATTCTGGATTGTGTCGTTCGCTTGTACGGTGGTCTGAATAGTCAAAAAACCTCTCAAAATGCTGGCTGTGGATGCGAAAAACGCAGAAAATTGAACCTGATCCTAATTTTTTTATGACGGACGAAAGTTTCGGAGGCAGTGTGCAAGCGTGATTGACATAACGTGAGGTCGATTTTTTTTTTTTTTTAACGTGCGAAAATTTCGGATGCGAATTTCGGACTCAGTGTGCAATGGCCTATACTTCTACCGTCACATACTGTTTCCGCCTACTGTATAATGAAGTATGGGATTTCAGATGCAGTCTTTGTATTGAGAGGAGGGTCTGAGGGATTAAATAGACAAGATAAAGAGAAAGGAAAGATGTTTCCTTGTAACCACCACTGGTGTTGAGGAGGAGACACAGTAGACATTTACATCAGAGACAAGATAAAGACATTAAAGTGCTCATATCATGCTTTCATTCCCCTGAAGCTCATTTCTAATGTTAGTAAAGATTATTAGACTCTCATTATCTCACTGAAATAATATCACCATCTTCTGCTGCTGTTTCAGAATAAATGTGTCTTTATTTCCTCTGTCTAAATACTTGATTGGGATTGGTTGGAATGAGGAAATCTATATTTGTGTATTTTTCCAACTCTTTCCCCTTATTTGCATCTTGACGCCTGTCAGTCTGTGTCAGTCTATGTTATTAATTATATACGGACATTCTTAATTTATATTTTAACTTTAATAACTAAACAGTTTCTCTAATGCTATTGCTGGACTGTATAACTCTGTGTACATCCTTGTTCAATTTGACATGTTTGTGTTTGAACTGAACAACCCACTAATGATCTGATTGATGAGTGTTGAGTTCATTAGTGAAGACTGGTGATACTGGTTACTGAGAGCCTTTAAGAACCCCAGTTTGAGAATCCAGTCAAAGAGAAAGAAACATGTGTGAGATGGAGTTAGTTTGACTATTAAGAGAGTTTGGCTGTGTCCAAAATCACATTCTCTCTTGAGTAGGTACTTAAAAAATTAATATGGGTGTGTGTAGTATGAATGTAATCCAGACGTACTACAAAAGTTGGTTCCCTGTCGTACTGTTTACTCATATTCGTCACTAGATGCTATGGGGAAAACTCCTTTCTCTTAATGTAAAGCCTTTAGTCAAAAGCGCAGTGGCACTGCACAGCCATAACAGAGCGGTGATCTGGGTTCTGAGAAATGGTTACCCGCTTCAATTCACTCGCAGACCACCTCGCTTTTACAAAGTGCGTGGATGCAGCGCTTTCTCCCTGAGACAGGAGATGCGCGCCCTGAACTACCTCAATGACTGGCTCATCTTGGCCCAGTCAGAGGAAGAATTAATATCTCAGAGATCTGTGCTTGTCAGCCGTCTGAAATGCCTAGGACTCAGACTAAATTTAGCCAAGAGCTCACTGTCTCCCAGCCAGAGAAACTCTTTGGCTGGGAGTACTGGCTGAAACCCCAGTACCCTCTATAGAGTACTGGCTGAAACCCCAGCTTCAGGTCGCCTCCACGTCAAGGTGGACCACGGCTGCATCAGAGCCCTGGCCACTTGGAAGGACTCCAATCATTATCAGGTTGGAGTAAACATGGGGTTGGTCTTGAGGAGGAAGTTTGTCCTCCGACTTTCGACTCCTGGTCGAGCACGGAAAAGCGGCTGTGTATCAACTACCTCAAATGATGATGGTTTTTCTGGCACTCAAAACCTTCCTACCAGACCTAATAGGACATCATGTCTTAGTACGGCTGGAGAACATGGTGGTAGTGTCCTACATAAACCACCAAGTGTGGACTCAGGTTGCAGCTTCTGTACAGACTGGCCCGACGCTCCTATGGTGGGCACAATGCAACCTGCGATCTCTGAGAGTGGTGCATGTGCCGGACAGACTGAACCAGGGAGCAGACATGCTGTCCCGGGACAATAAGCGCCCAGAAGAATGGACCCTCCATCCCCAGACGGTTCAAATGATCTGGAGCATCTTTAGCAAGGCAGAGGTCGACCTCTTCACCTCCGAAGGCAACTCTCTCTGGCCAATATTCTTTATGAAGAACACGGATGCGCTGGCCCAGGAATGGCCCAGCCACCTCCATTGTGCCTTTCCCCGGTCATGCTGCCCCCTCAGATCATCAGACAAATCAGGGAAGACAGGGTTCATTTGGGTGGCCCCTCAGTGGTGGAGCCAAACTTGGTTCCCCGAGTTGATTCAGCTGTTCGCAGTAGCCCCATGGCCAAATCTCCTAGGGAAAGACCTCCTTTCCCAGGTGAGCGGACAATCTGGCACCCCAGATGTGGGCCCTCCCTCAACGCAACCTTAGGGACCCCCCATCGAGAGTCCTCAGTACTATCTCAGAGGCTAGAGCTCTGTCCACAAGACGTCTCTACGCTCTTAAGTGGTCTGTTTTCTCCGACTGATGTTCAGTCCGGAACCAGGACCCTTTCTCATGCAAAGTACCCCTGGTACTATCCTTCCTGCAAAAGCTGATGGACGCGGTCGCACCCCCTCCACACTCAAAAGTCTACGTGGCCGTCATATCAGCACACCGCGCTCCTGTGGCCGGCCAGTCCATCGGTTGCAGCGACTTAGTCGCCTGCTTACTGAAAGGGCCAAGAAGGCTCAATCCGCCTCGTTCTCTTACCATACCCCCACTGGACATATCCACAGTCCTTAGGGCTCTCAAAGGCCCTCCGTTTGAGACGATACAGTCGGCCTAAATCCAGCCACTTTCACTTAAGACCGCATTACTGCTAGCATTAGCATTGGTCAGGCGAGTGAGTGACCTCCAAGCTCTCTCTCTTTGAGTGCTCTCGAGTTTGGGCCTAACGACTCCAAGGTCGTCCTCAAGCCGAGGCATGGCTACGTGCCCAAAGTACTCTCTACTCCGTTCAGAGCACAAGTGATTACGCTGGCCGATCTTCCCGATTCGGCAGAGGAGTGTCAACCTCTTTCAGCCAATTTGAGGCAGTCAGAGCAGCTCTCTTTATTGAACATATAACATCATATCATCCTAAATAAATACTATATACATTACTTAAACCCATAACTGATATTTTTTAATTATGGAAGCTTGTAGACAGTTAAGTGGTATTAATGTATTTTTGTTGGATGATCACATAAGCTGCAAGACAACATGAAAATATGATATCTGATGCCTTAACATCTTGAAACAAACTTTCCAAATATATGTTAACTCAAAAACCCTGAAGGGTTACATTCAAGTTCTACATTATGACAATGAAACTTTGTTTGAATATTATAGAAAATAAAAAAAAATCTTATTTTGTTGTTTCATACTCCTGCTGTTTACTGTTGTTTTGTTTTGTTTATAAAACATGAAAACATTTGCATGTAAACATCCTCATCACTCATTTGTTTATGTCCACATTTAGACTTTCGGGGATGACAATATTTACATCTCTGACGTGAAACAGGAGTAACAGTGAGTGTTATTATATTATATTATTCTTTCTTTTTCTTTTTTTATAAAAAAAGGCACGACATCAAAAAGGAAGCATATCGACTTAAGGGTTGGGTCAAGGCCAAAATAACAAACACAAACTGACCGTTGACTTGTATGTACTTTTCTTATTTCTACAAAGGTTCAATTATTTTCAATTCATTTCCTTGCAAGTTTAAAGTAAAAAATATGATAAATATGTCTGATGTAATGTTTTTAAGAAATAGGTGTTGCAAATCTCCACACAGTTCCTCACACAATGACAGCATTATGGATGGTCAACGGTTTACGTCAATTGGTGAAAACACTGCATGCGTACGGTAGTTCTCTTACGAGAGTATCTCTCGTACTGCGTAATATCTTACGCTATGAGGAAAACCTCTTTCCTCGAAAGATATTGAAGCCAAAAATTATCCTTAATTTTTAATCAATGTAAAACGCCTTGCGGCAGCAAGCAGACATAGGCGAGACGGCTCGCACACCTATTGGCTGCACTGCGGCAAAAGCAGCAGCCTATCGAGAGTGGCTCTGCATGACGTCATGATCAATGGGGGCACTTCGCGCCCACTTCGTCATGTCCCGCCAGAAAGGGCGTGGTCTCGCCCTATAAAGCAGCTCGATAGGCAGATACAAACTGATTTTCATCTCTACAGCGAAGCTCACGCATCGCTGGATCAGGAGTGAGAAGCCACGCCGTTGACGCAAGCCTTCAGCGGGACGAGCCCTCGAGCCTGAAGTCGCTGGCCTTCACCTTGCCGCCTTCAGCCACCGTACCTGCTACGCTTTCCGCGCGTCTATATCCTTTTACTCTGCTGAGAGTGTTTGTTCGCCGTCGCAACTCATACTTCTCCCTTAATCTAAAAGAGCTGCGTCTTTTTCAAGATGCCTTCCTGCGGCTCCTGCCGTGCCCAGCTCAGCGACGAGGACCGCCATGTCATCTGCGTGTCCTTCCTGGGTGAGGATCACGCGGCCATTGCGCTCGCCGACGGCGGATGCCCTCATTGCGAGCTTTTGCCTATGGTGACTCTGAGGACTCGCCTGGCATCATTCTCAGAGCCTGCACTTCAGCCCGCTGTGGTGCCACGTCGCAAGAAGCCCGCCAAAGCTCGCCGGTTCGCCCGCCAGCTTCGACGGCATCTCTCGAGTCACTCACTGACGGACAATGGCCGCCGTTTGCCACCGCGTCCGCCCCCGAACTCGACGAACCTACCGAGGCATGTTCTCTTCTGGCATCGGATAGCGAGCTCTGTGGACCTCCCCTCCGCTACCGTTACCCGCCAGCCCTCTGGGAAAAGAGCCGGCATTGAGGCTGAGCTGATGTGTCTGCTCTCTCAAGCCGTGGACAGCATCGGCCTCGACTGGGAGGCGCCTGCGCAACCACCGCGCAACAGGCTGGACGGGCATTTTCTCAGGAAAGACGAAGCCCCGTCACAGTCAAGAACGCGCCCTTCATCCCTTAACTTCACGAGGAAGTCGCAAAGTCATGGAAAGCCCCCTTCTCCGCCAGGCTGCGTACCTCTATCTCTGCTGCATACTCCACTGTCGACGGTACGAAAGATATAGCGTACCTTTCCATTCCTCCTGTGGAGGCAGCTGTAGCGTCAAATCTCTGCGCGCCCTCCGCCGGATGGCGAGTTCAGACGACGCTCCCATCTAAAGCCTGCCGGGTGACGTCAGCCATGCACGGGCGCGCTTACACTGCCGCCGGGCAAGCAGTTTCAGCGCTGCACACTATCCACCTTATTTTTAACGGAAATACGGACGCAGCCAGTTGACGATTTTTTGTGCGAGACTTCCGGTCAGGCACTTTCGGTTTCTGTCTATCTAACTCACTTTTCACCGTAGCGGTTAAACAAACAAGTCTCCGTAACAACTAACTCATCGTTATGGCTTCGAGGAAGACCGGGGTTGTTTGTGCAGTTAGAGGTTGTCATAATAACTAGTACAAAAGAAAGATTTACTTGGAGCTGGAGTGTTTTAATCATCGATCGCATACGAGAGCTGAATGTGGATGCGCGGTGCATTACGACCTTCACCCCCGCTGAAGAATGAAGAATCCCTTCGCCTGTGGTTAAAAGCTTTAAATTTGAAAAAACCACCGAAGCGTCTGTATGTTTGTTCTCTTCATTTCGTGGATACAAGACCTACAGTCTACAGAAGACCACCTGATACCAGAAAAGTGGCTGGGCTACGAAGTCCCAATAAATACAAAAAGGAGACGTGGCCAGAGGTTAGCAGACACAGGTAATGTTAACTCTTGTTAGTTCTCAGTTTGTGTCCCGCTTGACAGTTAATATGCTCTCACATAAAGCCAACTGTCTTTTAAGTTTGTTCTCTGTATATTTATGCCTTGTGCATCAATTTAAAAAAGTTACATAAAGGACAAAAACGTCTGTCAAAAAACTGTCATACACATTTTAAGCTTGGGAGACTTAAGTTTGGTATTATTTTAAAGAAGACCGGTGGCAGATTATTACTAGTAAAATAAACAAAAATAAGTCAATTATATAGGTTTAAGTTTATGAAACTTATTCTATATAAAATATATATTTTATGAAACAAGTTGAACTCTACAACAGCTAGAAAATCAAGGCCATATATCACAAAAAATGAGCTTTCGGTAAGATTTTGTTTGGGCGCAGTAACAGATTTTCCTCAATGGGTGCCAGCAAAGCTCCACTGGTGCACACAGTGATTGGATTTGTTATTTGTAGTTGAGTTTTTCTCTCTCAATATTACAAACACACACACACACACATATTTTTTTTATAACACACATACTAACCACACTCTGACATCCATACCAACACACTCACACAAATATCATTGCATAATGTATCCAATTGGCTCTATAATATATACATATATATTATGAATGAAACATGTTGAAACTGTGGCAAATGTTATGCAGTTAGCATTAACACAGGCAAAGTGATATATAAAAAAAAAACTGAAAAGAACAAAAATGTCCATAAGGATGCACAAGGGTAATATATTTTGTATTTTTTTCATCCCTGCTAGCCCAGGGCATATGTAAAAAATGGAAGCAGTAAGACTATGCAATATGATTATTTGAATGATATTTGAAATATGCAATATGATATTTGATATTTGCAATATGATTATTTGAATCACTAATGACGCTTTTCCACTACACAGTACCAGCTCGCCTCGGCTCGACTCGCCTTTGGTTTTCCACTGTGTAAAAGTTGTACCTGTACCTGCTTTCGGGTACTTTTTTTCGTACCACCTCCGGCGAGGTTCTAAGCGAGCTGAGGCGATACTAAAATGTGACGTGAAACAATGCAGACTGCTGATTGGTCATAGAGAATCGTCACTGCGTCATCATTGCACGCGCCAGGCGGAGTCCTATGGACGGAGTATCCTGAATAACTCCACCATTTTTAAATAGTTTGGCCAGAGATTGCGTGATATACCCATTACTACTATTAAAACAGCATGCACTCGATTTCCTCCATTGTCCTGTGTGTGTGTGTGTGGGTAGCGGGTGTGTGACGCGTAGAAGATTGTCACGGCAGTTTCCTGTGGTGTCGCTATGACGACCTGGTACTATTGCAGAGGTACTAGGCTTGTTTGAGATAAGCAAAATCTGCGCAGAACCGATCACCGGTGATCAGCACGTAATGCATGCCGGTTAGAAATGTGTCCGACAGCGGTCCGCCTTGCTTTGATGTCATGGTGACGTGTGTCAAAAAGCTCTCGCGAGTGCAAGGCGCACCGACTGCGCTGATCAAAAGCATGATGGGAAACGACTTGCTGACGACACAGCTTAATGCTCATTGGTTTAAACAACCGTGACGTATTGTTCTCTTTAAAATGTTTGATTTTAAAACTCGGATATCATGTTTTATGTTATGTGTGAATATTCCCAAACTCTCGGACAGTGCGATCTCTATGGGTTATGCAATGTCATTTTATTATATATAAAAAAACCACATAGCCTATGTCTGTATTAAAGAAAAAATGATTGATAAACACTTATTTGGAATGTAATTGAATAACAAGTACTTTGGGTGTCTTGTTAATTATATTTATTTTCATATAAAAGCAACAGAACTTAAATTACATCCAGTTTATTAGCAACACTGTGCACGAGCGTGAATCCCGTGAATCCCGCGATATCCGCCTTTGATCTCACAGGTGTCTGATGACTCAGATCCACTGCGAGAAGCGCGATCTGTCCGTCTTGCCTGCGCTTTTTTCACTCCTCCCCTCACTGCAGCCCCCTACTCTCGACTACATTTCAGGCGAGGCAAGGCGCATCTCAAACAAGCCTATTATCTGTAATGGAAAACGGAGCGAAAAGCGAGCCGAGCCGAGGCGAGTCGAGTCGAGTTGATCTGGTACTGGTAATGGAAAAGCGCCATAATACAGGTGTTGCTCTATTAGCTTGGTGTTAACGTAGTTGTAAGTAGTATAGGTATGTTTTATGTTGTTTGCTGGACTGGGCTTATGTGGTCTTATGTTTGGCAGATGACAGCCACTGTGATGATGAGGCTGACCAGAGCGATCCACAGTCAGAGTCACCTATGCATAAAGAGCTGACACTCAGTGGGAGGTTCAGGCACTGGATTAGGAGAAAAGAGGAAGGATGTATGCGACAGAGAAACACGACGTGGTGGAGAAGAACCCCTTGCCCATGCCATCCTGAAGAATGACACTATAGCTGTGTGTTATACACAGGCCTTTCTCTCTGTGGCTTGTTTGATCATGTTAAATATCTGGAACAGTTCTATAAAGCAAACTTTAAGATGCACGTAATGGATCAAATATTGATGACCATGATGAAACTCACGTTTACATGTCAAAAAGATCCTGATTTCCATATTTGTAAATAATTAGGCCTAACTTGACAGCCTGCAGTGCCTTGATTGTACTATCATTTGCACATATGATTTGTCTTTAACATTTTATTTTTCAGGTATCTCTATTCTGCACTGCTGATTAGTTATTTTACAGTAAACTGTAAACCAATGGAATTATAATGCACAATAATGTGTTTTGGATCTCAGGTTTTATACTAAATAGTTTGTGTTTGGCACCGATGTTTTCAGTTTTGTAATGACTTTTCAAGTATTGTATAATATCAACTTATTTTTAGACTATTTCAATGTTTACAGATACAAAAACATGATATTTAACTTGTCTAATTAAAATGTGTATTTGTAAATTTTTCTATCTGTTTTAATTTGAATTGCTAATATAATTTGTTTTTATTTAGTCATATTATATTTTGTTTGAGTAGATGTCCTAGCCACATGTAAATAACAAAAAAGTGTATTTTATGTACATCACAGTTCGGTACGATTTCGGTACAATGGACGGAAAAGCAAAACAAAAATGCAGAAGGCATTTTTATAAATGTCTTAAGCCTTGTATTTTTTAAATAAGTTTTATTAATAAAGGCATAGAACCAGATTATTCGTAGTGCACTGACAATAGTTTTATATAATTAGTTTACTAATTAAATTAATAAAAATACCTTGTGATATGTTTGGTAATTGTACCTGAATGAATTTAAAATTAATTTGCTATATTTCAGATCAATATATATGTTTTCCTTAATTTTAATTAATCCTAACTTTATTCTCACAGACTATTTTGAAATGGGGTTGGATAAATATGTTTTGGTTCTAAAACTGTGTGTGTGTGTGTGTGTGTGTGTGTGTGTGTGTGTGTGTGTGTGTGTGTGTGTGTGTGTGTGTGTGTGTGTGTGTGTGTGTGTGTGTGTGTGTGTGTGTGTGTGTGTGTGTGTGTTTGTGTGTGTGTGTGTGTGTGTGTGTGTGTGTGTGTGGTGTGTGTGTGTGTTTTGTTGGGTGACAGTTAGGTTACAGTTTGACAGGAGTTTAGAGTGTGACAAAAGCACAATGTTGTGTTTTATTGCGAGTGTACACAAATATAAGTAAACACTTTGCAGTTTAAATGATGTCCTGTATATGAACAAAATGACGGAGTTTTATGTTTTCAATGTTCGATCAGGCCGCTCTCTCTCTCACACACACACACACGTCGATCGTTTTCGCACGCACACACACACACACACACACACTCCAGCATTGCATTCTTGACATCGCGGTTTCATTATGCTGCGTTCACACCAAACGTGAATAGAGCGAAATGTATCGCTATTTAGAGTTTTATTTATTTTTATATTATCCGTGTAAAGTCGTACGATGGGCGCCTGCCATTTCGATTGTTCAGCGATTTTTGGAAATGTTCCCACGACATTGTTCGTCAATTTAGTTCAGCCAAAGCTGGTTCAGCTAACGTTGTTTAGCCCAGGGAAGCGAAGAAACGGAAGTACCGCACAAAAAACGGAAGTTGGGCCCATATTTACTTCCGCGTTCGAAAATAAGGTGGATAGATGTCCTGCAGATCTTCCATGCCGACCTTCTCCATAAATTGGACGAGGAAGGACCCAGAGCGATCTGCGTGGTGGACTTGAGAAACGCTACAGACCTCGCTCTACGCGCTGCAAAAGCCGCTGCACTGGCCGCTGCACAGGCCGCTGCACAGGCCGCTGGGCGGAATATGGCCTCTCTCACTGTGGCCGAGAGACACTTATGGCTGACGATGTCTGAGATGACAGAAGCTGAGCGCTCCGTGTTTCTCGACACACCCATCTCTCCAGCGGGCCTCTTCAGATCTGCCGTCAAGGATTTCGCAGACAGATTCATCGCGGTGCAGAAAACTTTGCAGGCTATGAAGCACTTCCTGCCGAAGCGCTCAAGCTCCGCTAAATCCAAATCACAGTCTCTACTGCACCAATTTAATTGATATTAATACTAGTGTAGAACATTGCATAGAAACTGTGTCTATTCCTCGTTTACTAAGATCAAATAATAAATCTACTGCGGGATCTAGAAAAAATCTAATTGTTATTAAAACAAAAACTCTCGCTATTAGTGAACAAAAACAATTTCTAAAGCTAGGTCTTCTAAACATTAGATCACTCACACCTAAGGCGGTTATTGTAAATGAAATGGTCACAGATAATAATTTCGATGTTCTGTGCCTTACTGAAACCAAATGATTATTTCGGTCTAAATGAGTCTACTCCGCCAGGATACTGTTATAAGCATGAGCCCCGTCTGATCGGTCGTGGCGGCGGTGTTGCAACAATCTATAGAGATATTCTCAATGTTACTCAGAAAAATTGTCATAGGTTTAATTCGTTTGAAGTACTTGTGCTAAATGTTACGCTGTTAGATGTAAGAAAAAAATCCCTATTATCTCTAGCATTGGCTACCGTATATAGACCTCCAGGGCCTTACGCCGATTTTCTAAAAGAGTTTGCTGACTTTCTATCAGATCTTTTGGTCAACGTCGATAAAGCATTAATTGTTGGAGATTTTAACATACACGTAGATAATTTAAATGATGCGTTAGGGGCTGCGTTTACAGATTTATTAAACTCCTTCGGGGTCAAGCAAAACGTCACCGGACCAACTCATCGTCTTAATCATACACTCGATTTAATTATATCATATGGAACCGATCCAACCGATATAGATATCATTCCACTAACTGATGATGTCACTGACCATTACATGGTAACTTGCATACTACGTACTGCTGTATTATGTCATGCTGCGCCACGTTATCGACCAGGTAGAACAATTCTTCCATCCACCATAGATAATTTCTCAAATAGCTTATCTGATCTGTCTCAGCTACTGCCTGAACCCAAACAAACAGATGAACTAGACGAATTAACTAGCACTATGAGCACCATTCTCTCTAGAACATTGGATATTGTTGCACCCATTCGATTAAAAAAGGTCAGAGAAAAACGTATAGCACCATGGTACAATAATACTAGGTATGTTTTAAAGAGAGAAACCCGTAATTTAGAGCGTAAATGGAAAAAAACTAATTTAGAGGTCTTTAGAATCGCGTGGAAAGACAGTATGTCACGTTATAAAAAGGCCCTTAAAACAGCCAGGGCTGAGCACCTCAGCAAATTAATAGAAAACAACCAAAATAATCCAAGGTTTTTATTTAATACCGTGGCTAGACTAACAAATAAACAGAAGTCGTCTGAACAAAATACCTCGTTACAGTTCAGTAGTAATGATTTTATGAACTTTTTCACCGAGAAAATTGAAAGCATCAGAATCAAAATCGTAAACGTTCAATCTTTGCTCGCGCCTTATAATTCAGCCGCAATTATCACCCCGCAAGAACAATTACAATGCTTTACAACCATAGAACAAAAAGAGTTAAATAAACTTATCACTTCATCTAAAACAACAACATGTTTATTAGATCCTATACCAACTAAACTACTAAAAGAAGTGTTACCTATAGTGGAAGAGCCTCTTCTCAATATTATTAATTCGTCTTTATCTTTAGGTCATGTTCCAAGAACATTCAAGCTGGCAGTTATAAAACCTCTTATTAAGAAACCACAATTAGATCCAAATAACCTAGCAAATTACAGACCCATTTCGAATCTTCCATTTATGTCAAAAATATTAGAAAAAGTTGTGTCCGCTCAACTCGGCTCTTTCTTGCAAGAAAACGACATCTATGAAAAGTTTCAGTCTGGATTCAGGCCACATCATAGCACTGAAACTGCGCTTGTTAGAATCATAAATGATCTACTTTTAGCTTCGGACCAAGGCTGTATCTCAGTACTAGTTTTACTTGATCTTAGTGCTGCGTTCGATACTATAGATAACACAATACTCTTAGATCGACTACAAAATTACACTGGTGTTCAAGGACAAGCATTAAGCTGGTTCAGGTCATACTTATCTGACCGCTACCATTTTGTCTACTTAAATGGAGAAAAATCGATCATGACTTCGGCAAACCATGGAGTGCCGCAGGGATCTGTGTTAGGCCCTTTATTATTCTCAATATATATGCTGCCACTTGGTAATATTCTAAGGAAACATGGAATTAGTTTCCATTGCTATGCTGATGACACTCAAATATATATTTCATCACGGCCAGATGAATACGCTAAATTATCCAAATTGACAGATTGTGTTAAAGATATAAAAGATTGGATGACGCGTAACTTTCTTTTATTAAATCCAGATAAGACAGGTAATACTTATCGGTTCTAAAAACCGTCTACAAAACCTCTCACAACACAACTTTAACATAGTAGGATGCCCTGTTACTTTATCCGCTACAGTAAAAGACCTGGGTGTTATATTAGACTGCAACCTGTCTTTTGAAAAGCATATTTCATATGTTACAAAAACTGCCTTTTTCCACCTTAGAAACATTGCTAAGCTACGTAATATGCTATCTGTTTCTGATGCAGAAAAGTTAGTTCATGCATTCATGACCTCGAGACTAGATTACTGTAATGCTTTATTAGCTGGTTGTCCTGCATCCTCAATAAACAAGCTACAGTTAGTCCAAAATGCAGCCGCTAGAGTTCTTACTAGATCAAGAAAATATGATCATATAACACCAGTTTTATCATCACTTCATTGGTTACCTATAAAGTTCCGTATTAATTACAAGGTATTGCTTTTGACCTATAAAGCTCTAAATGGTTTAGCTCCAGTCTATTTAACGGATCTTCTATCGCCTTACAATCCATCGCGCTCTTTACGATCACTAAATTCGAGGCTTCTGGTCATTCCTAGGATATCCAGATCCACCAAAGGAGGGAGAGCATTTTCACATCTAGCTCCGAAGCTCTGGAATAGCCTTCCTGATATTGTTCGTTGCTCAGACTCGCTCTCCCAGTTTAAAACTAGACTAAAGACGCATCTATTTAGCCAGGCATTCATATAAATTTTTATCTTACAGTTACTGTAAATTCGGCCTCTAGTTCATAAACGCCAGAGGAGAACTGGCCCCGACTGAGCCTGGGTTCTCCCAAGGTTTTTTTTTCTCCATTGGGTGATCTGATGGAGTTTTAGGACACCATTGGGTCACTTGATGGAGTTTTTCGGTTCCTTGCCACTGTTGCCTTTGGCTTGCTCAGTTAGGGATATTCAAATTAATTAAACAATCATACCATTGATCAGCTCTACCAAACTTGGATGTCCTTTTTGGATGCCCAGTAATAAACAAACATTGTTGAGTTGTTTTGATTGATACTGTAAAGCAGCTTTGATACAATCTGTATTGTGAAAAGCGCTATATAAATATATTTGACTTGACTTGACTTGACTTACAGGCCGCCCGAAGCAGCCTTCTGGCCGAAGCTCTCAGCCGCAGACTGCACCACCCGCCGCCGCCGCTTCACAGCGCAGCCAGGCCCGAGACCAAAGACCGCGCTCACGCTCTGCTGGACGCTGCCCCCCTCAGCGTGGGCCCCGGCCGAGGATTGACATCAAGCCCGAGGTCTCAAAGCCTTCCTAGCCACTCTAGGAAAGCGTCGGTGTTCAGATCCCGCTGCGGCCGGATTTTCACCCAAACTTCTCGCTCGTTCAGTTCCAAGCAATGTGACTGTTCCAGTGTATTTCGCAGTGAGCCAGCTGGTGTCACAACCCGCTTGCCTGCGCACAAAAGACGTTTTTACGGCTACCCAGATAAATCCAATAAAAAGTGCATTGTCTGGTGTTCCGGCCACGGCCGATGGTGTTATGATTGTTGTAAGAATGCCCACGTCCCATACCCCTTTTCCACCAACAAGAACCGGGTGCTGGTTCAGAGCCAGAGCCAGAGCTGGTTTAGAGTTGGTCCGACTGACAAGCTTACTAAGAACTGGTTTGCCTTTCCACCGGCTTGAGAGCCACAACAGAGGCAGATCTTACGTCACTGCATACGTCTCATGTTGCCCAGCAACGCTAGTGCGGTAGCGCCAAACACAAACACGCCAGGCTTGTTCGAGATGCATCGGCTTCTCGCAGATCGATCGCCGCATGACATCAAAGCACTGCGAAAGCGATCCAAAAGCACAAGGAGTCGTATGATCTCCAAACACTCCTGCAGCTCCGATCGGTCCGCGCCGCTCCGATGCATCTCGAACAAGCCTTCTATCAACAGTGGCGGCCGTTGCGTTACTATTGATGCTCATGGCTTTGCGAACCTAACGTACATCGGCATCCAAACATGGCGAATACAACGTGTTCGTGCAGCTCGCCGTAACTTGCATAAACAGAGATTACAATCGAGCTGCTATTAGCTCGATTAGCTGCTAATTCAAAAATGGCGGTCACAAGTTTCTGTTCGTCTTGTTGGCCACGGTAACCCCGCCCCTAGCCGCTGATGTAAGAGGTTCTTACTTCTAGACCAGCAATGATTTGGTGCTACTTAAGAACCACTTTTACTGGTTCGGAGCTGGTGCTTTGGTGGTCGAAAATCAAAGAACCGATTTGAAACTAGGCTCTGGCTCCGAACCAGCACCAGCTCTGCCTTGGTGGAAAAGGGGTACCAGTGCCCATTCCCACACCCAGACACAGTCCGCCACGGTGCAGGGCTAGCACAAATAACTAAGGTTGATTGTGCAGAAAATGTAGTGAACGCGCCCAGGTCACAGTGCCCGCTTACACTACACGATGCGTGTCCCTTGGTTTGCGTAAAAACGAAACCAGCACACATTCAGTCTGCGCTGGCCAACAGTATTCTCAGTGCAGTAAATGTGGCCGCAATCCCGCGCCCACATTCTCTCACAGACACGCCGAATCCCACGGGATTCGCCTCTCTAGCTTTCTCTGCGCGACCCGCCATAGAGAAGCTGAGCGCGACCAGGCTGCCCGCTGTGATCAGCGCGCCCCCCGCCTCGAACACTGTAAACACAGTGTTGAGTTCTCAGCACACCGGGGCTCTCGATCCACCGTCTTGCCGCAGCCAGAGCCCAGATTTCATTGTACCTCTAGCTATTCACGCAGATGCGTGTTCAAAGCTGCCCGGGGTATCAGAATGGGTGCTGAACACTATAAAGAGAGGCTATTCGCTACAATTCGCTCTACGTCCCCGCCGTTATACGGCGCGTGTCGAAACTACGATGAAAAACGAAGTATCTCATCTACTTCGAGCCGAGATAGCGAAACTACTGAGCAAAGGTGCTATAGAACCCTTATCTCAGGCTCAGAGCGAAGGGAGACTATACAGCAGATATTTTCTGCTACCGAAAAAAGATGGGGGTCTCAGACCCATTCTAGATCTGCGACAGCTGAACAGAGCACTTGTGAAGCACCAGTTCAGAATGCTTATGACCAGGAAAATCCTCGCGCAAGTGCGCCAAGGGGACTGGTTTACGTCAATAGATCTGAAGGACGCCTATTTCCATATACGAATAGCGTCCCATCACAGGCGATTCTTGAGATTCGCCTTCGAGGGCCAGGCATATCAATACACAGTCCTGCCGTTCGGCCTATCCCTAGCACCACGTACATTTACGAAGTGCATGGACGCGGCTCTCGCACCCCTGAGACTTCGGGGCATGTTTCGCCTCAGGGTCTATCTAAAGTGCGTTTCAGCTCTGAAACCTTGGAAAGTGACCAACTGGTACCAGTCAGGTGTGAGTCTGGGGACCGCCTCGAGTGAGAAGGTGGTGTCTACGGACGCCTCCACCACGGGATGGGGAGCGTTGCTCGAAGGCAGACCGTTAGCTGGCCTGTGGTCAGAACGGGAAAAGCTCCTTCACATAAAATACTTGGAAATGATAGCAGTCGACAAAGCGCTACGGCGCTTCTGTCTCCGGATAAAAGGCCACCACGTCCTGTTCCGGTCGGACAACATGTCAGTGGTGGCATACTTAAATCACCAGGGCGGCATCAAGTCCCGAGACCCTCACAGGCTGACGGAACGCCTCCTGGTCTGGGCACAGCACAACCTGCTCTCACTGAAAGCAGCACATGTGCCTGGTCACCTGAATGTGGGACCAGACAGACTGTCCAGAAACAACGTCCCAGCAGGGGAATGGTCGCTGCACCCGCAGACGGTCCAACTGCTGTGGGAAACGTTCGGCAAAGCGCAGGTGGACCTGTTCGCGTCCCACGAAAACGCTCATTGCCCGAACTTTTTCTCGAAAAGCAAAGACGCGCTGGCCCACGTCTGGCCCCGCTGTCCCCTATATACTTTTCCCCCTGTCTCACTCCTGCCTCAAGTGTTGGAACGAATCAGGGAAAAAGGATGCCCAGTGCTGCTCGTGGCTCCGCTCTGGACAAACCAGACTTGGTTCCCAGTCCTGATGCAGCTGACCAGCACTGCCCCATGGCCTGTTCCACTGAGGGGAGACCTCCTCTCTCAGGCGGGGGGCTCGATTTGGCATCCTCGCCCGGATCTGTGGTCCCTGCACGCATGGGCCATCAACGGGGAACCCGCTAACTTCCCGGAGGGAGTGTTAAGCACGATCACGCAGGCTAGAGCTCCGTCCACGACTCTACTCCTCGAAATGGTCTGTGTTCTCTGCTTGGTGTCAAGCCCAGGGCTTTTCACCCGTAGACTGCGGGGTTACGGAAGTGCTTTCCATCCTTCAAGAGCTGCTGGATAAGGGCAGGACCCCATCCACGCTCAAAGTATACGTGGCGGCCATAGCAACGTTTGCAAAACCAGTGTCCGGCCAGTCACTGGGGAAGAACGACTTAGTCGTGCGTTTCCTCAGGGGAGCTCGGAGACTAATCCCTCCCAGGCCCCCTTCAGTCCCGATGTGGGACATTTCCACGGTTTTGGAAGCCATGAAAGGTGCCCCATTCAAGCCGATCCATTTGTCAAACATGAAACATCTGTCTTTCAAAACGGTGTTTCTTATGGCTCTCGCTTCAGTGAAACCCATAGGGGACTTACAAGCGCTTTCAGTAACTCCCCTATGCGTTGTGTATGGAGTTTGGGCCTAATGACTCAATGGTCATACTCAAACCTAGGCACGGGTACGTGCCCAAATCCCTCAACACACCGTTTAGGGCCCAGGTGATTTCCCTGTCTGCCCTTCAGGTTCCCAATGAGGAGAAGGACGCGAGTCTCCTTTGCCCCGTCAGGGCACTAAGAGCTTATGTGTCCCGCTCGTCTGGTTTCAGACAGACTGAGCAGCATTTTGTTTTGTTTGGCGGACGTTCTAAGGGACTTGCCGCATCAAAACAGAGCCTATCCAGATGGATATTTGATGCCACAGCGCTGGCTTACACCTCTAAGGGCCTGCGGTGCCCCTTGGGTGTCAGAGCGCACTCCACGAGAGGTGTGGCCTCTTCGTGGGCATGGCGGGATCACCCTGCAAGATATATGTACGACCGCGGGCTGGGCCTCGCGTCTACATTTATAAAATACTATAACCTGAAGGTGCCCGCCTTACAAGCTAAGCTTTTGGCGGTCTAGAATTCAGTGCTATCTGCCCCGCTGTGCGGCCCAGATACTGAGTTTGGCCTGCGTATCGCTCACTGACATTGATTAAAAATTAAGGATAATTTTTGGCTTCAATATCTCTCGAGGAAAGAGGTTTTCCCCATAGCGTAAGATATTACGCAGTACTCGTTCCCTCTCTAGAGAGAACAGAGGTTACGTTAGTAACCGAGTACGTTTTCCAAATTACCCCAAAATCAAATACTGTATTACACTTTTCAAAGGATAATCAAGTTAAAAGCAAACATATCTTCATACCTGATGTGTTCTGACACAATGCCATTAACTGGTCCTTTTCATTTTATAAATTTTCTTTTCTTATTTCTACAAATGTTCATGCTACTTTTATCAGCCTGATAAATATGGAGTTATTACACGATGAAACAAGAGAATCATGCTAGCAAATACGTCTGACACAAAGTTTTTTTTAAAAAGCAGTGTTTTAAAATACAACTTAAACCACAACTTACAGAAATGCATGTTGGTTACTAAATTGAAAGAAAAAAATCTACCAGTTCTGCTTACTTAAACTTTGAATTTCTTAATTTAAAAAAATTGAGGTATTTGAGTTGTATTTCTAACCCTTTTAATATGTCCCACAGATTTGTCCTTTTATAAGAGTTTTATTAAGAATAAATCATTATCTCTTGAATTTGTTAATTTCTTTATTTTACATGCATTTTTTTTCTATCCACAAGCAAGTGTCTTAAACCTCCTTTATGGTTTCCTTTTTTGCCTTGTTTAATTTAACTCTGTTTCCTCAACCTTGTCATTGTGCTTTTTGTCATACTATGATGAACGCAAAACCATGATATTTCTGTTTTCTGTTTTTTTTTTACCACTCCCAGTGTGCAGAATCCACTTAGTTATTGTGTGTGTGTGTGTGTGTGTGTGTGTGTGTGTGTGAGTGTGTGTGTGTGTGTGTGTGTGTGTGTGTGTGTGTGTGTGTGTGTGTGTGTGTGTGTGTGTGTGTGTGTGTGTGTGTGTGTGTGTGTGTGTGTGTGTGTGTGTGTGTGTGTGTGTGTGTTTTTTATAAAGTCAGTTCATTTGAGCTGGTGCTCCTTTGAATTAGTATTAACATCAAATACAGTTCACAAGAAATGTTTTACTCAATTTGCACTTTTTCCTTTAAGTATAAACTATATTTAATTTCATTGAGACAAACATCGATGCTCACAATCACTTTTTAAACAAGTAGTGTTTAATTATATGACCAGTGCAAAACACAGGAGTGATTAGAAGAAAGTGCCAAACCGCCAGAATACCAAGATCCCATGAAATCAACTGATGTGCTTGAGCTTTACTTTTTCTTGTTTTTTAAGGCCATCTTCTACTTTCTAGTTCACTGCAAGTACATTGGATTGAACAGACTGTCAAAAATATTCAGTTGTGTTTCTGGAAGTGACTAGTTTAAAATGTAAATAAAGCCTCATATTCAAATTTCTTTTGATTTCATGGGGTCTTTAAAACACACACACACACACACACACACACACACACACACACACACACACACACACACACACACACACACACATATATATATATATATATATATATATATATATATATATATATATATATATATATATATATATATACAAAATACAAAAGTATTTTTAAATCTGATATTAAAAAGACTTGATAATATTCAGTAACCGAAATTATCATTGTAAATTGATATAAGCACTGAAAAAAGCAAGAAGTGTTTGCCAGTTAAATAGCCAGTAATGAAAGAACACACACTTATATCCTTCACTCTTCATATCTGCTGCAGATGAAGTTGAGTTTGTGGTGTTCAGGACGGCTGATCCAGCGCTGATCTCCTCCAGACTGAACTGCTCCAGATCTCACTACAGACACACAGTCCTCGTCTCCTGTGCCGTTCCCTGGAGCCCAGTTCTGATAGCACACGGTCTCTCCGCTCACCCAGAACCAGAGGCCCACAGTGCAGGAGTGACGTAAACCCAACCACACCGCCTCAGTAGACGCACGTTTAACCACATTCATCACCTTATTCTGCATCTCGACTGAATGAACCGAGACCAGATCCGTATAATTCTGTCTGCAGTATCTCAGAGCTTCAGTCCACGTCAGATTCTCAGTGATCAAATTCAGTTTATCTGGACACAAAACAAACCACAAGCAAAAACTAGAGAGAGACTGATCAAAAACACCATGCAGAACAAACACTGTGGAGGAATTTGTCATGTCAGACATGTAGCGTTAACTTTAAAGGGATAGTTCACTTTGAAATTAATTTTTTATATGTTTTAGCTTACCTCAAGGGCATCCAAGATGTAGGTGTCTTTGTTTCCACAGTATTTTCAATTTTGATATTTTTAGGTCAAACCGTTCTTGTCTGTCAGTCATTTAATGGAGGTCTATGGGGTCCACCTCAAAGATCATACACAGAGAAGTCCAAATTAAACATGATTTAATGATTCGTAAATGTAATTACACATTGATGGCCTAAGACATGAAACGAGCGGTTTGTGTGAGAAAACGAACAGTATTATATGGTTTTTACCTCTTGTAAACACAGCCACGTCCAAGTGATCTGAGGGCGCGAGCGCTTTGGTCTTTTGCGGAAAGCACCGGAAGTGATCTCTCGCGTGTGTACGTCACTCATTGTTTACACAGAACAGAGGTTGTAGGTAAGACGGATAATTAAAAGGGTACTAATTTGCGCTTATCCGGGATGTTTAAACCGCCGTAAAAGAAAACAATTAAAAAAAAAAAAAACAATTGTATGAGTGACGTACACGCGAGAGAGATCACTTCCGGCATTTTCCGGAAAAGAACAAAGCGCTCGCGACCTCAGATCACTTGGACGTGGCTGTGTTTACAAGAGGTAAAAACAATATAAATACTGTTCGTTTTCTCACACAAACCGCTCGTTTCATGTCTTAGGCCATCAATGTGTACTTACATTTACGAGTCACTAAATCATGTTGGATTTGGACTTCTCTGTGTATGCTCTTTGAGGTGGACCCCGTAGGACTGCATTATATGACTGACAGACAAGAACAGTTTGACCTAAACATATCAAAATTGAAAATACTGTGGAAACAAAGACACCTACATCTTGGATGCCCTTGAGGTAAGTTAAGACATATCAAAAATTTATTTCAAAGTGAACTATACCGTTAAAATATCTGGAGGTGATGGATGGATTGTGTGTGTTTTGTGAGGATCTGCTCACCTTCATGACACACAAAAGGATATTGGTCATTGCACGAGATGTCTGCCCATTTACCCAAAGTGTTTGGTACAGTCACTGTACAGTTTTCATTTCCTCCACTATTATCAGGTTCACCAGTATTCCAGTATCTGAAAGAGGAGTTACTCTGATCTGACCACTGCCATGAGTCTCTGAACAGACCGATCCAGACATCATTAGATATGTGATTATCATTGATGAACTTCTGAATCTGTTGACTCTCATTCTGGTTCCTCACACTGACCAGATCAGTGTGATTCTGTCTGCAGAAACTCTGAGCGTCTCTCCAGTTCTTCATCTCAATGACAAAGACGAGTCCTGTGTTCACTTTAAGAAAAACAAATGGAAACAGATTCATGAATCAGTTTGTTCATTATTATATCCTGTTTTACGGTTTAGATATGAATAAGAGCAGTGGTGGAAGGATCTGCAACATGTGTCATTTAAAGACTGTTTCAACAGCTGATGATATATTAAATATTCACAATTTATTATTTCTTTCTGATATAACATAAACCCCTTAAATGTGCAGTGTGTAGATTTTAGCGGCATCTAGCGGTTCGGTTGCGAGTTTGCACTAAGGGCTCAGCCCACTGCTTACCTCTCCCTTTCGAAGAAGCTACGGTGGCTAAAACGGGACAAACATCGTCGTCTGAGACAGCAGAGAATAGCCAGAGTAAAACAAGCTTTTGTAGAACAGTCCATTATAGCTGATTGTCTCACAAACGTAACCAGCACATTTCTCCCCAGATAGCAAACCCATAATACAGCGAGGGAGAAGAACCACATGAAACTATGCAACTATATATTTTTTCTAACAGGGTAGTAAAAGTTTAGCTGGGTAATATGAGCTGTTACTGTGGCTGAGCTGGTTAAAGCGTAAAGCCTTGTTTAAACTCGAGGCGTCCGCATGAGCCTAAAGGTGCGCGCGGCAAAAATGACATGATTGTAACATCGCGTGCGCGCCTCCGCATCCCCTAGACACCATTTACTACACACAATTTAATAAATAATAATGAATAAAAATATTGTTTTTTTTCTCTGGTTTTGAAAACTCTTCGCGATCGACTTAAAATGCTTCCAAATCGACTTGTCGACCGCGATCGACGGGTTGGTGTGTCCTGTAACGTTACTGTTTTACGGTCAATAGTACTAATCAGCTGATTGTCAAAGCCATAACACAGCGAGGGAGAAGAACTAAGTTACATGAAACAATCCAACTACTTATTTACACCACTGACAAGGGAAAAGTCACCACTCACTGTGTTTATGGCTAGCTTCTTCTAGCTTTCTGCGGCTTCTCTTTTAAGGTAGTGACGAAACGCGCTCTGTAACGCTGTTTGTTCGCTGTCGGCTACGGTAGAAACATGACGTCACAATATGGCGACCTTCATAGAAGGGGATTCCCGCGGTTATGTAGATATAAATGTCTCATTCTAAGGTAATAAAAACATTACGGTTTATTAAGTAAGTTCTTTATACACCACTGAACACATAGTTATGGATCTTATACTGCATTTCTGTCAAAAGATCCTCAGAAATATCACACATTGCATCTTTAAGCCCTGAAGGCATTTTTAGAGTGTTTTTCTTTTTCTGAGTGACATACACAAAGTTAAAAACTATAGCAAGGAGAGTCAAAAGGTAGGTATTGTTTAATAGAAAACTTTTTACAATTTTAGAAAATATAAATTACATTGGATATTATCATGCTGAGAAACAGTTTGTGTGCCCTATGCTCCACTCAAAAATGAACTTTAGTCCGTTATGGGCATACACTGCGATTTTGAGCCGAATTTTGACTCGTGCGGCAGATTTTCAACTTTGTCATCCAGTGTAATAGGGAAACGAGAGACGATAAACCTCTCCTGATGGTCGGATGAATTGCCGGTTATGTCGGTCATTTTGGTCGGCTCTCGTGAGTGTATCACACAGTTGAAGCAGAGCTAACCGATTGATCTAAACTCAGATTCTTATACTCTCCTTTTCAGAGTACATACATTTTAGATATGTATTGGTATATAAAGACAGTTTAAACAATTTTGATAAAAAGTGTTTTAGAAACAAACGGCCTACCCTGCCATTAAGTTCTGTATGTATCAAACTAACTGCAATTAAGCAAACTGTTGCTCACCTCCAGTTTGTGTTTCAAAATGGATAAATGGCCTCTTTTCATAATTTACTTGATTACATTAATTTAGCCTACTTGTTTCACTTTCACTTTATTTACTAATTTATTAAGGCCCAAGCCATGTGTTATGGCATTTAGAGAACAGAGGACCAAAAAGCGAGTTTCACAATGATAACAGTCTTTAATGGAAATGAGGCACGAATCACTGAATTAAATAAGGAACATAAATCTTCTCAGGATTCTCAGGTAACAGTCCAAACAGAAATCTTCACTCGTAGAAATAGAACACAAACAGCAAGGCGTAGAAAATATAGTCACTGGGAAACTTGAAACGCGGCCACGCGTTTGGCGAGGCTGAGACCCCAGTGCAGACTGCCGAGAGAGAGACGAGACCCGTTGAGTGTACCGTAGACTGGATACAACGTCTGGCCAGGAACACAGCGTCTGAATTGGCAGGGCAGAGTTACGTGAGCGTGTAAGATAACGGATGAATCTACCAGCTCAAGGCGAAGCATCCACACGAACCACACAGGACAGGATAGGACAGGACAAGACGCGACTCTTGATGAGAGAGGTAAGAGCAATGTTATCTGCATGTATAGTTTGCAATAAACTGACAAAAACACAGAGAAAGAGAGAGTTAGAAATAGTAGGAAGCATTAGAGGAAAGGAGAGACAGGTGAGGGGAGATTAAGGTAAACGGGAACAGCTGAACCTGATGAGACAAAAGAGAAAGTGTAGAGAGTGAATGTAATGTGTGACCACAAGAGGGAGACAGAGAAGGGAGGAACCCGGATCATGACAGTACCCCCTTCTCAACGAGCGCCCCCTGGCGCTCCCGAGGAGGAGGACTGGCGAGAACGGAGGAACTCATCAATAAGCGAAGGGTCCAAGATGTCCCGAGAGGGTACCCAGCTTCTCTCCTCCGGCCCATACCCCTCCCAATCGACTAAGTACTGGTGACCACGACCCCGGCGGCGTGTGTCAAGGATGCGACGAACTCGGAAAACGGGAGAATCATCAATCTGAACAGGTGGACAAACAGGACGAGAGGGCGCGCGAACGATGGGTTTAATATGTGAAACATGGAAAACAGGATGGACCCGACGGAGATAGGGTGGAAGGCGAAGTCGTACCGCGACAGGATTAATGATCTTAATAATACGAAATGGCCCGATAAAACGGGACGCCAACTTACGGGACTCAGAATGTAAGGGCAAATTTGCGGTGGAAAGCCACACACGCTTGCCACGAACGTAGCGCGGACTCTTAACCCGACGCCTATTGGCGGTGATGCTCATGCGAGTGTTAGAGCGACGAAGTGCAGTTCTCACCCTCCTCCAAGTGCTTTTACAACGGTCAATATAGGCCTGAGCCGACGGTGAATTGGATACAGTCTCCTGAGACGAAAATAAAGGAGGCTGGTAACCGAGGCAACAGTGGAAAGGTGAAAGACCCGTAGCAGAGGATGGGAGGGAATTATGCGCATACTCTGCCCAGGCCAGTTGCTCAGACCATGACGTGGGACAACGATGAGCAAGGCTGCGGAGAATGCGGACAACAATCTGATTGGCGCGTTCGGCTTGCCCATTGGTTTGGGGATGAAAACCCGACGAGAGGCTGGCAGTAGCCCCAATGAGACGGCAGAATTCTTTCCAGAAGAAAGCGGAGAATTGCGGACCTCTATCAGAAACCACGTCGGTAGGTAAACCATGTATCTTGAAAACATGATCAACCATTATCTGGGCTGTCTCTTTGGCAGATGGGAGTTTAGCGAGTGGGATGAAACGTGCGGATTTTGAAAAGCGATCGACAACAGTTAAGATAACCGTATTGCCAGCCGACGAAGGAAGCCCGGTAATGAAATCAAGAGCTATATGAGACCAGGGTCGAGCTGGAACAGGGAGCGGTCGAAGCAAACCAGCTGGGGGAGAATTGCTGGTCTTGGTTTGTGCGCAGGTTATACAAGAGGCGATAAAGCGACGTGTATCGCGTCCCATAGTGGGCCACCAGAAGCGCTGGCGGATAAAAGCAAGAGAGCCCCGAACGCCGGGATGGGCAGACAATTTGGACGCATGTCCCCATTGAAGAACAGCGCGGCGAACGGGCATGGGAACAAAAAGGAGATCCTTAGGACAGTTACGCGGCACGGAAACCTGAGATAGAGCGCGTTTGACTAACCTCTCGACTCCCCACACGGCAGTACCCACGACACGACCAGGAGGAATAATAACCTCAGGGATAACGGCTGCGGTGGGGGACTCAAAGAGGCGAGAAAGGGCATCAGGTTTGACATTCTTAGAACCTGGGCGAAATGAGATGGAAAAGTCAAAACGCGTAAAAAACAGAGCCCAGCGGGCTTGACGGGCATTGAGTCTCTTAGCCGAACGGATGTATTCTAAATTTCGATGATCTGTCCAAACGACGAAAGGAACAGAGGAGCCCTCCAACCAGTGTCTCCATTCGCCCAGCGCCAAACGAACGGCGAGCAGTTCACGGTTGCCAACATCATAATTTCGTTCGGCGGGAGTGAGGCGATGAGAATAAAACGCGCAGGGATGTACCCTTCCGTCCGTAGAAGAGCGCTGAGAAAGGACGGCCCCGACCCCGACCTCCGAGGCATCGACCTCAACAATAAATGGTTCCGAGACGTCGGGAGAGACTAAGATAGGAGCGGAGGTGAAAAGGGTCTTTAGTTGGACAAAAGCCGCGTGAGCAGCCTCTGACCATCTAAAGCGGGACTTAACAGACGTAAGCGCAGTGAGGGGCGCGGCTACTTGGCTGAAGCCTTGTATGAATCGACGGTAAAAATTGGCGAAACCAAGAAAGCGTTGAAGCGCAACCCGAGAGTCAGGAACGGGCCATTCAGTGACCGCCCGGACTTTAGCAGGATCCATACTAATTCCCTCTGCCGAAATGACTGAGCCCAGAAACGTAACCGACGCGACATGAAACGAACATTTCTCCGCCTTGACAAAGAGTCGATTCTCTAACAGACGCTGAAGGACTCGACGAACGTGCTGGACATGAACTTGAAGTGAGGGAGAGAAAATGAGAATGTCATCGAGATAGACAAATACAAATATATTTAGCATATCTCGTAAGACATCATTGATAAGGGCTTGGAACACGGCAGGAGCGTTGACCAGACCGAACGGTAGAACCCGGTATTCAAAGTGACCGAGGGGCGTGTTAAAAGCGGTCTTCCACTCGTCACCCTCCTTTATACGAACAAGGTGATAAGCGTTACGAAGATCAAGTTTGGTGAAAATCTTAGCTCCCTGTAGGATCTCAAAGGCTGACGACATTAAAGGCAAGGGATAACGGTTCTTGACCGTAATCTCGTTCAGCCCTCGATAATCGATACAGGGACGTAACGAACCGTCTTTCTTTTTGACAAAAAAGAAACCTGCTCCGGCGGGTGACGAGGAAGGAACAATGGTACCGGCATTAAGAGAATCGGACAGATAATTCTCTAGCGCCTTCCTCTCGGGAGTCGATAGAGAATATAGTCTGCCGCGCGGGGGCGTAGCCCCTGGAAGAAGGTCGATACTACAATCGTACGGACGATGGGGAGGGAGAGAAGTGGCCCGGGCACGACTAAAGACCTCCCGCAGATCGTGATAACCCTCCGGAACTCCAGACAAATCACCGGGCTCCTCCTGAAAAACAGAGACAGAGGAAACAGGAGGGACAGCAGAGGTTAAACACTCAACATAACAAGACAATTTCCATGACAGAATGGATCCGTCGGACCAGTTGACGTGGGGATTATGTTGTACTAGCCACGGATGACCAAGTACCACAGGAGAAAAGGGAGAACGAAAAATTAAAAAAGAAATTGTCTCTTTATGGTTACCCGAGACGGTAAGCGTCAGAGGGATAGTCTTCTGCTTTATCCTGGGAAGGAAGCTACCATCTAGGGCATAGAGAGGGGTAGTGTCTTTTAAGTCTATGAGAGGAATACCCTGTTTCTGAGCCCACACCTCATCGAGGAAATTCCCCTCCGCCCTGAGTCAATGAGAACCTCGCAGGAGACAGATGAGACGGGCCACCGAAGGAGTCCCGGAAGGGTAGTACATGACTTGGATGGAGAGTTCCTAGACATCACGCTCGCCAATAACCCTCCACCTACTGACGAGCTCTGGCTTTTACCGGACAGTTAGTGACAAAGTGGGTGGCTGAAGCACAGTACATACACAGACGATTGGTAATGCGTCGCTCGCGCTCCCGAGAAGTAATACGGAGACCACCAAGCTGCATGGGTTCTGGGTCCGTGTCAGAAGCATGAGGAGAAGCGTTAGTGGAGGAAGATGGAAACAGGGCGGCTTGGGACCTACGTGCTCTGTGACGCAAGTCAAACCGCTTCTCGATCCGGATCGCCAAATCGATGAGATTGTCAAGTCGAGCCGGCACCTCGCGCATGAAGATCTCGTCCTTGAGGTCAGAGTTCAACGCCTCCAGAAAGCGCGCAACCAGAGCGGGCTCGTTCCACCCGCAGGATGTTGATAGGGTGCGGAACTCAATGGAGAAATCAGTGACAGAACCTCCCTCCTGGCGAAGAGACGAAAGAAGTCGTGAAGCCTCCTCGCCATGTGCTGACCGGTCGAAGACACGGATCATCTCCTGTTTGAAAAGCGTGAAGTCAAAGACGCAATCACCCTCTGCCTCCCAGTTGGCCGCTCCCCAGTCCCGGGCCCTTCCAGCGAGGAGAGAGATTACATAGGCGACCTTGGCTCGCTCCCGAGCGTAAGTGGCAGGCTGTAACGAGAAAACTACCTCGCATTGAGTGAGGAATGAGCGGCATTGAGTAGGCTCACCGGAATAGACAGGAGGGTTGTTTATGCGTGGTTCAGAGACCTCACGGGTCTCAGAGGCGGATGGCTCGTGGCGTACCAGATGAACCTGATGAGAGAGGTCCGCCATCTGATTAGCGAGGGAGTCGACAGCCTGGCGAGCGGTGGATATCTCCAGCTCGTGTCTGCCCAGCATAGCACCCTGAAGTTTGACTGCCGTTTGAAAGGGAATGCTGCTCGCTTGGTCCATTTGTTGGTCAGTTTATTCTGTTATGGCATTTAGAGAACAGAGGACCAAAAAGCGAGTTTCACAATGATAACAGTCTTTAATGGAAATGAGGCACGAATCACTGAATTAAATAAGGAACATAAATCTTCTCAGGATTCTCAGGTAACAGTCCAAACAGAAATCTTCACTCGTAGAAATAGAACACAAACAGCAAGGCGTAGAAAATATAGTCACTGGGAAACTTGAAACGCGGCCACGCGTTTGGCGAGGCTGAGACCCCAGTGCAGACTGCCGAGAGAGAGACGAGACCTGTTGAGTGTACCGTAGACTGGATACAACGTCTGGCCAGGAACACAGCGTCTGAATTGGCAGGGCAGAGTTACGTGAGCGTGTAAGATAACGGATGAATCTACCAGCTCAAGGCGAAGCATCCACACGAACCACACAGGACAGGATAGGACAGGACAAGACGCGACTCTTGATGAGAGAGGTAAGAGCAATGTTATCTGCATGTATAGTTTGCAATAAACTGACAAAAACACAGAGAAAGAGAGAGTTAGAAATAGTAGGAAGCATTAGAGGAAAGGAGAGACAGGTGAGGGGAGATTAAGGTAAACGGGAACAGCTGAACCTGATGAGACAAAAGAGAAAGTGTAGAGAGTGAATGTAATGTGTGACCACAAGAGGGAGACAGAGAAGGGAGGAACCCGGATCATGACACCATGAAAGGGCGAAGGCCCTATTGTTTTCCTTAGGATTATTAGGGCCCAAGCCCTAAGGGCGAAGGCCCTATTGTTTTCCTAAGGATTATTTATTATTAGGGCCTAAGGGCGAAGGCCCTATTGTTTTCCTAAGGATTATTTATTATTCTTCTAATTATTTTTTTACTACCTTTTGGACACTTTTGGAGGCCTTAACATGCTCAAAAACTCCTGAAACTTTGCACACATGTCAGAACCCGCGGCCATCAGGGCCGGGCTGAAGATGGTACCCGGGCGTGGCAGGGGGGCTCGACAGCGCCCCCTGGAACGGGGTCCGAAAACATGGTCCATAAATCAAACACGCTTGCATGTAATAATATGAAACTCGGTTCACATGTAGATCTCATCGTTTCATATATACTTCGCACTCTTACTTTTTACCCCAGCCCAACAGGAAGTGGGCTATTTAGGGTTGTTGGTAAAACACACGCAATGGAATGTGAAATACTCCTCCTAGAGAATTCAAACACACGGCACGAAACTCGGTCAGTGTGAAGTCAAGACATTGAGGATGAAAGTTTGCGAGGGGATTTTTGATATCTCGAACGGTTTGGCCGTGGCGAGGAAACAAAATTATGGCGAGAAACGTGAAACAGGAAGTGTGTCATAACTACTGCATACATTAACTGATCTTGATGAAACTTCAGCAGTGTGTTCGTTGTAAGAGCCCGATCACATGGATGTGACTATTGTGAGTCAAAGTTATAGCGCCACCAACTGGCAGCAGGAAGTGTGTCACTTTCAAAATGCTTTGAAATCACCCTCTTATTTTTACCCGATTTGCTTCAAACTTCACCTGTATAATGTAAATACACGGCAGATGAAGACCTGTGAATGGATTCCTGATATCTTTGAAACTGTTGCTGTGGCAATCCATCAAACTTTAATATTCTTTTTGGATGCTTTTGAGACTCTTAGCATGCCTGAAATTTCTTAAAATTGCATGAAACTCGACAGACAGATCACATATATTAGCCAGGTGACATGTGCAAAGTTTCAGAAACGGGCGTGGTGCAGGGACTCAGTAGCGCCACCTTTTCGTATAAACGGTTGATTCATTCAAGAATGAGACAGATGTTTAAGAATGGGTCATTGAATCTTTGACTCAACCGAACCGATTCGGGTCAAAATGCTGAATCATTCAGTAATGAAAACAATGAGTGTTCCTGTGAGATGCGCCGTGGTTCTGCTGTGATTTTTGTTTGGAACTATTTTCGCTGCTGGAACAGAAGAAAACCAGCCAATATTACATCTAAAATGTAAGTGACTACATTTTAACTGTTTATTGAACTGTTGTAGGAAATCAATGTCACATTTTGATATGGTATTCAGGAAAAATAATTGAGGCTGCTTAACACATATGTTAAAATATAGAAACTCCACATTTAGATTTTTAGAGGCAGTTACAGTATGTTGTTAACTGAGTGTGTGTGTGTGTGTGTGCTGCGCTCATATAGATTTCTCCTCGAGAGGCTGCGCGAGCGTCAACAGCGCAACCTATTTATTATCCACAATCGATCGCAACAACATACAATAAATGTAATAAAATCAGAATCATTCGCTCGGTTTAGTGATTCCCTAGTTATGTATTTTGTTTGTTATTGATGTTCTAATCAGGCTACTTGACTTGTCCATTCGGGCAAGTAAAATTCTCTTTTACTTGTCCTTCAAAAATCCATTTGTCCCGGACAAGCGGACAAGTTAGACGGGCTCTGGAGATACGAAGTCTCTATTTTCATGCTACTAGTACTTATTTTTTAGATATTAGTATCTATTCCATTAAGTACTAGGACTTATTCATTAACGACTAGTGCTTATTCTGTTTAGAATATTCAAAGTGCTTATTCAATTTGTATGCTTATTTATATGCCTGTGAAGAGACGACTCAACGCCGGCGATATGTTATGCCTAAATTAATACATGATTAACTAACTGTATTTTTCTATGTACATTTCTGAAATGCACTTTCTTTAAAGCTGCTTTGAGACAATGTGTATTGTGAAAAGCGCTATACAAATAAATTTGAATTGAATTGAATTGAATTATATTTTCAGAGCAGAAAATTCGATTTTTCTGCTTATTCAATATTGCATCTAAAATGTAAGTGACTTTACGTGTGTGTGTGTGTGTGTGTGTGTGTGTGTGTGTGTGTGTGTGTGTGTGTGTGTGTGTGTGTGTGTGTGTGTGTGTGTGTGTGTGTGTGTGTGTGTGTGTGTGTGTGTGTGTGTGTGTGTGTGAGTGTGTGAGAGAGAGAGAGAGATTGTGTCTGTTACAGTGACAAGAGTTTTTAAGCCTTGTCTTTTTGGATATATGGTAACACTTTACAATAAGGTTCGTTAGTTAACATTAGTTAACTACATTAGTTAACATGAACTAATAATGAACTACACTTATACAGCATTTATTAATCTTTGTTCATGTTAATTTCAACATTTACTAATACTTTATTAAAATCTTGTTAACATTAGTTCATGCTCTGTGAACTAACATGAACAAACAATGAATAGCTCTATTTCTATTAACTAACGTTAACAAAGATTAACAAATACAGTAACAAATGTATTGCTCATGGTTAGTTAATGTTAGTTAATGCATTAACTAATGAACCTTATTGTAAAGTGTTACCGGATATATATATTAAATTAAATTAAATTAAATGCTTTAAATTAAATTAAGATTGTATATTTGGTAACTGAACCTAAATAAATGTAAAATTAATGTGCTATATTTCAGATCAATATATTTGTTTTCCTTCATTTTAATCAACACTAACTTTATTCTCATCTGAATTATAAATAACTTATTTCTGTATAAAATAATAAATCCTGAATAATCCAGACCAACCAGAGCACACTATTTCTACAACATCATCAGTGCTGAAGCGTGACTACCAGAGCCGTTCGGCAGATAGCGAGCAGATATTTTGTGTCACGTCGTGCACAATAACCAGGGTGGCGGTGCCACCGGCTTTATATATATACATATATATATATATATATATATATATATATTTATATATATATATATATATATTTATTATAATTTTTTTACTACCTTTTGGACACTTTTGGAGGCCTTAACATGCTCAAAAACTCCTGAAACTTTGCACACATGTCAGAACCCGCGGCCATCAGGGCCGGGCTGAAGCTGGTACCTGGGCGTGGAAGGGGGGCTCGACAGCGCCCCCTGGAACGGGGTCCGAAAACATGGTCCATACATCAAACACGCTTGCATGTAATAATATGAAACTCGGTACACATGTAGATCTCATCGTTTCATATATACTTCACACTCTTACTTTTTACCCCAGCCCAACAGGAAGTGGGCCATTTAGGGTTGTTGGTAAAACACATACAATGGAATTTGAAATACTCCTCCTAGAGAATTCAAACACACAGCACGAAACTCGGTCAGCGTGAAGTCAAGACATTGAGAATGAAAGTTTGCGAGGGGATTTTTGATATCTCGAACGGTTTGGCCGTGGCGAGGAAACAAAATTATGGCGAGAAACGTGAAACAGGAAGTGTGTCATAACTACTGCATACATTAACTGATCTTGATGAAACTTCAGTGTGAAGTGTGTTCGTTGTAAGAGTCCGATCACATGGATGTGACTATTGTGAGTCAAAGTTATAGCGCCACCAACTGGCAGCAAGAAGGGGTGTCACTTTCAAAATGCTTTGAAATCACCCTCTTATTTTTACCCGATTTGCTTCAAACTTGATGTGTATAAAGTAAACACACGCCAGATATAGACCTGTGAAAGGATTATTGATATCTTAGATACTGTTGCCATGGCAACGCATCAAACTTTAATATTCTTTTTGGATGCTTTTGAGACTCTTAGCATGCCTGAAATTTCTTAAAATTGCATGAAACTCGTCAGACAGATCACATTTATTAGCCAGGTGACATGTGCAAAGTTTCAGAAACTGGCGTGGTGCAGGGACTCAGTAGCGCCACCTTTTGACAAAAGTGGGGGGGTTAGTTTCATCTAGAGTTACAAAGATCTGTATTTATATACTTCTCCTCAAGCCAGACAACTTTCTAATTTACAGTCATTAGCAACAACCAACAACCTGTCTGAGCCTACGTCTCTGTGCCTGCTGTCGGTGTGTGTGTGTGTCTGTGAGTGTGGGGAGGGGGAGGGGGAGGGGGAGTGGGGCTAGATTAACCATTTCACTGCTGTGTGGTTTGGCCTTCATTAAAAAAGAAAATAAATGTCTTAAGCCTTGAATTTTTTTAATACGTTTTTTTAATAAAGTAAAGGCATATAACAGACATGCTGCATTTAATTTCTTTTAATAAAACATAGTTTTTTATGTTTTTCAAGACATTTGATTTATGAGGACTTTTGAAATGTCGCGGGCTTCCTAAAGATTGATTTCAATCGTATCCGGGTTTATTTTTCGGCGCAACAACACTTGCTGATTCTTATCATTCAGTTCAGGAACTTCTTTTTGACTTATTTTATATTAGAAAGAGTAAACAGACATTAATATCAATCCGCACGAGCGGCATCAGGTCAACACAATGAAAAAAAATAATAATGCGACTTCAGCCGGGATCAGAGATGTTGGAGGAGATTTTTCGTGTCATCGCCAAACATTAACTTAAGAACAGCTTATGTGTGTTGTAGCTCATTATTCTGCCAATAATATTAATTTTATTTGTGTCATATAAGTGTCAATAATATAACTCGTTTGCTGGAGTAACTGTTAGCTGCGTCGTTTTGACATCTGACATGGCAGCACCGAAGCATGAGCAGGAACGTAAAATAGCTGATTGCTTAAACAGCTTGTTAGATATTAACAAGCTGGTGGAATTGCCCAATTTATGATTTGAGCGGTTTTATAGCGGATTAACGTTATTTTCTGGAGGATATGGTGATGATGAACAGGAGTCAGGACACATTCTTTGACGAAACTGACGAGGAATTTGACGGTAAGTTTTTGTCATTATACTTTTTACTTCTTGCTATGTAATATACTCAGTGTTCAGCCAATGTGATGCTAACACAGAATTCATGATGCAAACATATAGTGGATTTAAATGTTTATTACATTTGTTCGTTGAAATTGAGTCAGTTTTTAAAATTAATTACGTTTATGACCTTTATTTGTTTGATTACACTCTGAATTGAAGCCATGGCCATATAGCCATACCTGTTTCTTGTCCCTATGCCCTCCCCTCAATTAATCCAATCCAGTCTGATATTTTCATATGAAATGCTTCATTATCCATTTTAAATGTGGATTTAAAATGGATAAATCCCCCCACCCCCCATGTTTAGTTCTCCATTTAGGTCTCTTGCTTTGCCTGAAAAAACAAGGATAATTTCAATTCAGTGACCAACATGATGAGGACGAGCCCAGTTTTGGTGATTGAACCTCAAGCTATAAGTCTGGCGAATCTGAAGAGGGAACACCAACAAGAAGAATTTGCTTCTAATGCTGGAAGTCCAGATGTGAAACTGAAAATAAGTTTCTCTTGCAACTGCAAGTATTTCAATGCTGAAAAGTGTTCTTCATTTTTCAAGGAGGGAGAGTTGCTGTCACTCAGGATGAGTCATTTGGAGATGGACAATACTGTACTTGACATGGTAGTTTTAGCTCAAATACGAAGTCACTTGCACTGTGGGGAAGAAACCGCTAAATCAAAAAAAGGATCACAGACTTTTGTGAATAGAATCAATGAGATTATTAAATATTTTGCATCTAGACAATTTTAGAATGTGTACAAAATTTGAAACTGATCTGTTAAAGGGATAGTTCACCCAAAAATTAGAATTCTGTTATTATTTACTCAGCCTCATGTTGTTCCAAACCGGTATGAGTTTCTTTCTTCTGTTTAACACAAAATAAAATATTTTAAAGAATGCTGGTAATCAGACAGTTGGCGGCACCCATTGACATCCATAGTGTTTTTCCCCCCTACTATAGAAGTCAATGGGTGCCGTCAACTGTCTGGTTACCAGCATTCTTTAAAATATCTTATTTTGTGTTAAACAGAAGATAGAAACTCAAACTGGTTTGGAACAACATGAGGCTGAGTAAATGATGACAGAATTCCAATTTTTGGGTGAACTATCCCTTGAATTTTTTTTTTTTACTCCAGATTTACACAATGTTACATCGTGGCCCAGTAAGAGAATGAGATTTTCTGCCGAAATGTTACATGTTAATTAATTGATATTGATATATTATTGATATTATATTTGCACTGATATTTCATTTTACTAATAAAGTTATACAAATCATTCAGCTGAATTGACAAGGTAATTGTTGCAATATCTTGTTTTCCTTCATTTTAATCAACACTAACTTTATTCTCATCTGAATTATAAATAACTTATTTTTGTATAACATAAAAAATCCCGAATAATCCAGACCAACCAGAGCACACTATTTCTACAACATCATCAGTGCTGAAGCGGAACTACCAGAGCCGTTCGGCAGATAGCGAGCGGATATTTTGTGTCACGTCGTGCACAATAACCCTAAAGGCACCAGGGTGGCGGTGCCACCGGCTTTATATATATATATATATATATATATATATATATATATATATATATATATATATATATATATATATATAGTCAATTATTCACCTCAAAAATAAATGTAAAAACTGACGAACTTTTGGCGCATATTCTCATAGAAAAGGGGCCTTTCACACTGGCAGTTTAGTTCGGAACGGGGCACGGTTCGCATGAAAAATCGCTAATGTGAACGCTGTCATGGGACCCGGGTGCGCACTGGGGTACTGAACCCGGGACTACTGGAGTAGGTGGTGTGAGTTTGGTTGCTCCCGAACTGTGCCGTGGTTCGCTTGAATGTGAAAGCAACACGGACTCGGGTGCGCACTTGTTCAGGAAGTAACCTGCGCATGCGTTTTAGCTTATTGTGATGTATTCAGTTAAATGAAACACTTGTAAGGGATGATAGTGTTGATGATTGTGTATTTGTGCATTGCACGACTCGGACCGCAACAAACGAGCCCAGTGTAAAAGCCCCCTAAATCTACTTCAATGTATGCTGATAATGGTATTGTCACGTTTGTGTCTGTTTAGATCTTCAGTTTGTTTTCATTCTCAGTCACATGTCTTGTTTTCCCGCCATTCAGTTACCATGTTAACCATTCATTAGTTCATCTTAATCACCTTTGTCTTGTTAATTATCATCATCTGTGTCACCTGTTTTAGTTCATCAGTGTTTGTATTCAGTGACGTGCGGTCTGGGTAGGCAAACTAGGCACTGCCTACCCTCCCAAATTTCAAAAATAAAAATGTTTATTAATAATTAACTTGTATTTGTATTTTTACTGTTTATTCTTATGATTTATATATGCAATATGTGTGTTATTCCAGGCAGAATAAGCAGTGCTTATACGGTCCATTCATAGCAGACGACAAGCGGAAAAAACATGTTGCACATGCGCACTTCGATCCTGTATTCTTCAACATGTACGGCAAAAAGCACAAATCTCCTCTGCCTTTGGACGTAAATGTGGTATGCCAGTAATCAGGGTTTTTCCTGGCTCAAAATGAGGCGGAGGTGGTAAAATTGTAACACTAGGGGGGTCCGGGGGCATGCCCCCCCGTGAGAAACTTTTGTACATTTTAAAGATAAATTCATTAATCTGGTGCACTTTGAGTCACTCGAATCTGTTGTTAAAAATAAATAATAATCCACACGCCAACCACCCATATTCTTTGATTTAGATATCTGCATCTGATCATCACATTACAATTATTCAATTAAGCATGATAATATGGTAACATATCACACAATTAACATTTATTTAAATTAAAAGTTCTTCTTTTGGCAAAATTACATTTTCTTTATAGCCTAAACAGAGGCTTTACTCCCTTTAAACTTATTGTCAATGTTTCATTTTTGAAAACACTCTTATCGGAATAATTTTTTGTACCTTTATATAGGGCATTTTCCCCCTAATTTTATTTAATGTATGCTCTAAATTTCATTTAAAATTCTTACATTTTATCAATACATTCAATTAAAATAATAAGACACTAGGCGGTTACCAATCAAATTAAATAATTTACATTGAAAAATTATAACTGTATTAAATGAGATTATTTTGAATATGCAAGGAATGTTGAAAAGAATGATACTTTGAAACTAAACCGCCAGTAGGAGGGGGCAGGCGGCCGTCTTAATGAGCGAGTCATTGAGTCGTTAATGTAAACGATTCGTTCAAACGGTTGATTGATTCAGAATGAGGCGGTTTAATAATGGGCAATTGAATCTTTGACTCAAGCGATTAGTTCAAATCGCTGAATGATTCAGTAATGAATCATGAATGAGTGTTGCTGTGAGCGATATGGTTCTGTTGTTTGGAACTATTTTCGCTGCTAAAACAGAACAAAAACAGTCTAAAAATGTAAGTAACTTAATTTTAACTATTTGTTTATTGAACTGTTATGAAATTAATATCTCGGTTTCAATCGTAATGGCATTCAGGAAAACAGCACTCTGGTCGTGTGTAGCCTATATACTGTTTCTTAACTATAATTAATGTTATAAATAACTGCGCGAGACTCAACAGCGAAACTTTGTTACCGTCCGTACATTAGGTACCATGATGGGAGTTCCGTGTCTTTATTACACTCATTTAGCTGTCATCCACCCTCGATTGAATGGAATGTTTCTATTACTCGGCCCGCTCGACCCGCGGATTATGATCCGTGCAGCACTATCGGCAAACTACACGGTTAGAGAATGGACACAACGCAAGCGGGAATCGCGACAGAACTGTCACGGTGGATAAAGTGTATATGAGCACGTGACTGTATGTCCGAGTTTTGTCGAGAGGCGGAGGCGGCACGAAATTTGACGGAGGCGGCCGCCTCATAATTGTCTATGCAGGAAAAACCCTGCCAGTAATTATCTACGTTACGTATCAGACATGGACCAATTGAAATATTCCTGGACATTTGCGCAGCTGACGTCATTACAGCTAGCCTACATGCCTAATCCCCGCCAAATTCAAAGTCAAAATGACAGCACCCGTCCGTGATCACAGAGTTATGAAATTTTTTCAAGCTCAATTTTAATTCAAAATCTGAGTTAATAGCAAGAGGGAGGTCTACGCCAGCCTTAGATTGACTAGTGCAGCAAAAGGGCCCAAACATTGTTCGATCATTTCAAACAGACTGGTATGGAAGAAAATATTGGCTATGTTGTCTTCACGAGGAAAGAGCGGCGCATGGATTTTATGTACAAATAATCTACCGATTGGTGAGTCAAAAACTATTTTGGGCTTAATATTGAATTGATAAATGTGGTTGAATTAATGCAGCCATTTGCCTTCATATTAAATTGAGCAGTGTGTGTTTTTACTTCTGCTGACTGACAAACATAATTGGCCGCTGTGCAACAATTAAAGATTAAGAATCGTTGCATTATGATGCTGGAGTGGACATTAAAGGTACTGTAATGGGGCTCTACTGGTTATGAAAATTAGTCACCAATATGGGGTGTCTAGTCAGGACACGTAAGGCAGGGATACTTGTTGAAAGGTTTAATATATATACTTTTGGAATACAGATGCACAGGCACTATTTCTTATATACTTTACAGTGTAGGTGTGGTTCTAAAGAAAAGGAAATAAACATTGACGTTGACTAACATAACACAATTGAGACTGATAACTCTCCCTAGTCATTTAAATAAACAGTGCTAAACATGTCCTGAAATGTGAACTACAATAAGAATGTCATACAAGCTAACTTACACATACAACAGAGATAAAGGCTGTCACTGACTGTAAACTCGACCATAAATAACTAATATTAACTTATCTATATAATATAATATAATTGTAACTTACTTGTGGTCACTGACGCACACGAACACAACCTGAAGCTTAACTTAGAAACTGAAACTAAACTGACAGCCGTTCTCCGCAAGCCAGGGCATGTCGCAACATGTCGAGAAGGGGCGTGGTCTGAGCGAACACTCGCTGCACATGCTCTGTCCAGACTCACTTCACTTGATCCTTTTGCACAGCCGCCCCATAATTCACGGTGTGAATTATCTCCTGGAAAGGCTCAACTATCCACAGAAGCTGTTGTCGAGGCATTATCCGGGATGGCCGGCAGTTCAATGAGCTTGGCCACCGGTCTGGTGTAGGTTCTCTCGTCCACCTGGACCTCAGCAGTCCTCACTTTACCATCGACACTCCTAATGGTCTTCGTGACTCGTCCCACGGGCCACAATGCATGAGGTAACCTTTGGTCAATTACCATCACCACTGTACCAACAGTGAGATTCTCTGTGTCCTTTACCCATTTCTGCCTTGACTGCAAGAAAGGTAAGTAGTTCCGTATGAAATGGGTCCAAAACTGGTCAGCTAACACCTGACTGTGCCGCCATCTTCTCCGACTGAGAATCTCAGACTCAGGGTACACCACTTGAGGAAGCGAAGAGTCAGGCCGCCCCATGAGGAGATAGTTGGGAGTTACGGGATCCGCATCGGCTACATCTGTCGACACGTAGCCCAGTGGCTTGGAGTTGAGGATTCCTTCTACCTTAATCAGAACCGTCTGCAAGACTTCTTCGGTCACTGTCTGTGCTCCCAGAGTAACGTAGAGTGCAGCCTTAATGGATCTGACTTCCCGCTCCCAGGCTCCACCAAAGTGAGGTGCATTTGGTGGATTGAACTGGAAACGGATCTGGTGCTTAGCCAACTTGATCTGCAACTCTTCGCCCATGGCCTCAAAACTTGCTTTGAGCTCGCGCTCCCCTCCACGGAAGTTGGTCCCACAGTCAGAGAGAAGCTCGAAGGGAGTTCCCCGTCTAGCCACAAAACCTTCTGAGTGACATAAGGAATGAGTCGGTATCCATGTTGGGCAGCACATCTAGGTGTATGCACCTGGTGGTCATACACTTAAAAACAATTCCCCATCTCTTTTCCGTACTCCGACCTCGCTTGACCTGGAACGGGCCAAAGCAATCTACTCCTGTTGAATAAAATGGAGGCTTCAGGAGGCGGAGACGACAAGGGGGCAGATCTGGCACTCTGGGCAGGGACCTCTGATGACGACGCACAGCTTCGCGGCCTTGGAGGATCCAAAACTTGCGTCGGAGCTCTGCGAAGACCCTCTCTGATCCAGAATGGAGTAACTTGTTGTCATACTGTCGTATGATAAGTTTGGTGATATGGTGCTTAGGTTCTAGCACAATTGGGTGTATGACATCTTCTCCCAGACTAGTAGAACGGCGCAATCTACCACCTACTCGGATAAGGCCCCTAGTGACGTCGTACTCTGGAGCAAGTGACAAGAGCCGACTGCTAGATGGAAGTGCTTTCCCTGTTTTTAGGCACTTAACTTCATCTGGAAAGCTATCATATTGTGCTCTCTGAAGGATTTGAAGTTCTGCTGCTGCGTAGTCATCTGCACTGAAGGCACTTGACTGGGAGGCCGCCCCATGCAGTGACCTACTCGTTGCCTCAAGGAGATCTTCAAAGGTAGAATGGTCTTCAGTGGCTGGGATCTCTGGAGCAGTAATGGCTGACATAATGCCACAGAACGCAGACCTCTTCATCTCGGTTTCATCTGGGACCTCCATGAAAGAATTTGTAGCTGGCCAACTCTCACGTGGTAGCTGAAGGAAGGCAGGACCTTGGCTGAACTGGTTTGGTTTGGCTAGGTTGGATAGTGTCATCCCTCTTGTGATCAGATCTGCAGGGTTATTCTGTGTGTCCACATACTTCCATGACCGGTGATCCGTAAGCTCCTGAATCTCAGATACACGAGTCCCTACAAACACCTTGTATCTGCAGGACTCTGACTGTATCCAGGTAAGTACCGTGGTGGAGTCAGACCACAGCACTGTGTCCCTCAACTGTAGGGTGAGCTCTCTCTGGATCATCTGGGCAAGCTGAGCTCCGGTAAGGGCAGCACAGAGCTCAAGCCGTGGCATTGACTGTTGTTTCTTCGGTGCCACTCTTGAGCGTGCCAGCACAAAGGCTACATGGACTTGGCCATGAGGATCCTCACCACGTAGGTAAGCAACTGACCCATAGGCAGTCTCTGAAGCATCACAAAAGACGTGAAGCTCGAGGGTGATGGCACTTACATCCACGTCCAGTGGGAAGTAACTCCGGGAGAGACTGACCATTGGGAGCTGGGGGAGCTCTTCTTCCCATGTAGTCCAGGCTTGCAGGAGGTCGACCGGTAAGTTTGGGTGGTCCCAGTCGCGGTCTTTGGCCCACAGTCTCTGGACCAAAACTTTGGCCCTTGTGGTGAAGGGCAGGATATGACCTAGGGGATCATACTGGCTTGCTAGTATCTTATAGATATTTCGCATGGTCGTCTGGCTTGGGGCAACCGGGCGATGCCTGTAATGGAGTGTGTCCTCCATGAAGTGCCAACTGAGACCTAGCGTCATCTCTTGAGCTTCACCATGAATCTCAGAAACCCATCTTTCGCTGCTATCAGACTTGGCCTCCTTAGGCAGGTCGCAAATCACCTCTGGCTGGTTACTGGCCCACTGGCGAATATCCAAGCCACCTGCAGCTAGAAGGGTTCTAAGCCTCGTCACAAGGTTCCTGGCTTCTACTACAGTAGGTAAACTCTGCAGGCAGTTATCGACGTAGAAACACTGTTCTACACTGTGGCGGACATTTTCCCTTGGTTGACTTGACTCATTGACGTGTTTCTGGAGAGCAAAGATCGCGCAGCAGGGACTGCACGTCGTCCCGAATGGCAGGACCTCCCACTGGTACACTGATGGCTGTTCGTCCGTCTTTAGATCCCTCCAAAGGAACCTCAGCAAGGGCTTGTCTCTGTCCAACAGGCGGACCTGGTGAAACATCCCTTTAATGTCTCCACTTACTGCGACACGATGCTCTCTGAAGCGTAGGAGGACTCCAAGGAGTGAGGGTCCTAAGGCTGGACCAGGAAGGAGGTAGTTATTCAGACTTTGTCTGCCCAGCTGGAAGCTGCAGTTAAAAACAATCCGTTCCTTGCCATTGTGTCTGACCATGTGGTGAGGCAGAAACCACGACTCCTCTGATGAGTCCGCCTCGCAGGAGTCAATCTTGGTGGCGTACCCAGCAATCTCCAGTTTCTTGATCTCCTCCTGGTAGGTAGATGCACGCAGTGGATCTTGTACTAACCTCTTCTTTGTGTTTCGCAGGTTCTTCATCACAACTTCCTTTGAAACTTGCAGCTTGGGCATGTTTGGGACTCGTAGAAGGGGTGTAGCGTACCGATGCACTCCATTTACTTCTACACGAATGGTCTCGGCCTCTAATAGGTCCACTGAGTACTTGTCCTGTCTGGATCTGGTCACCAACCTCTCACTTTTGAAAGGCAGTGTATCTAACTGCCACAACCGTTCAACTTGACTGAACAGCTCAACAGAAGGGGAGGAAACTGTGGTGAACAAGCACTGTGTTGTGGGAAGCTGTTGCTGCAGGTATTTTGCTGGGCCTTGGAGTGTCCAACCGAGCTTAGTCTTGACTGCTGCAGGACCACCAGGGGGACCCAGATGCACTGGCTCAATCGGAACGATCAGATCAGCATGATCCGATCCAATCAGGAGGGTTGGCTGAGCTCCATCGATGGCTGGGATTGCCAGACCTCGTAGATGCCGATATCTTCTCTGGAGCTGGGTAACTGGTAGCTGTACTGAGAGAGGCCTAGGTGTTCACCTGTGAATGCTCCTTGAATGGAGAACCTCTTTGTTGGTTGGGAAGCTGGAGCAATCGTAAATGACACACGTGAGCCTGACAGTATCTTGATGTCTTGGCGGATAGTACGTAGTGTGAGGTCTTCTGCTTGGCCCTGAACTCCCAGGTGGCGTGCTGCAGACGAAAGCAGGATGGTTCTCTCAGAGCCATCATCCAACACTGCATACGTGTCGAACACTTTATCCTGGTACTGCAAATTGACTCTGACAATCTTTAACAGCACCTGGCTATATCTATTTGGCTGATCCAGGTAGTGAGTCTCTGCTGTTGACATGATGGTGGGCTCATTTTCACTCCTCTGGTTGACCTCATGTAGCACGGAAAGGTGTTTCGACTTACAAAGGCGACATGGCTTCTTGAGATCACAGGCAGAGGCTAGGTGAGAACGTCCACATCTCCAGCACCTTCTCTTGGCTTTAATCCAGTCCACCATCTCTGCTTTGGTAAGCTTAGCAAAACTCTCACATTGGCTGAGGTAGTGTTCTGCTTCGCAGTAAGGGCAGTATATCTTACCCTTCCCTTGGGTTCGGATAGAATGAGCTGCTTGGGAGGGCGTGTCGGATGGATGGTTACTGGAACTGCCTGTCCCATGCATAACAGTAGTGATCTTAACCTTGGACTTCTGCTGCTTGAATTCTCTCCTATCCTTCTCACTGTGAGCTTGAAGTGAGGGCTCAATGTCCAGGCATCTGACTTCTGCCTTTAGCCACTCTGAAAAGTCAGTGAGTGTTAGCTTCAATTTATCAGGGTCCTTCCTATACTGTTGACGACGAAATCGCTCTTGCTGGTGCTTGGGGAGCCTGCTTAGAAGGCGCTTCACGTTTGAGCCACAGTGGAGTTCCTCATGGCCTTCACCTCGGAGAGCTTTCAGCATCCCGACAAGCGACTGCACTCTGATGGAGAACTCGTCGAGAGCCCTATCATCTCGGATGAGGGGTAGGCGTTCCATGTCCTCTATCTCCTTCAGCACAAACTGATATGGACGTCCATAACGTTCATCCAGTGCTTTCAAAGCTTCAGAGTAGGGCATATTAGACTCTGCATGAGCTAACACAAGGCGATGTGCTTGTGGCACCTTGACATGTTTCAGCAATATGGCATACTTGTAATGCTCGGACTGAGAAGGATGAAGGAGTATGCTAAGGGAAAGTCGTAGCTCCACATATTGAGCTCTATCCTCCTTGGTGAAGTCAGGAAATGTTGGGCCTTCTATATTGAGGGGTGCATGCTTATACCCGGTGGAGGGATAATGGGCCAACATGGCTGGGTTTCCTTGGTAGAAGGGTTGAGGTACATAAGGAGGCTGATGTATTGACTGGTGCACGGGTAGAGGCATCATCTGATCGATAGCTGGATTTGCATGTAGCGATCTGGGAGGAGCCACATGTGGGAGATAAATATGAGACTCAGGTGGCACCAAATGTGGATTTCCCAATTGAGGCTCTCTACTCTCCTCGTGCTGGCTGTTGGTTCCAACTGCGTTGGGTTTACAATTACCTGAAATGGGGTAGGACAAGAGAGTGCTATCTGATGGTACATTTCTTAAAAAACCTACTGAATGCTGTAGGCCCTGGGGTGACCCTTTAGGATGGCTGGGCTGAAGGTGAGCTGGTGGATCATGTTCAGTATCCTGCTTGATAGCCTGAACGTCATAGCGTGGATCGAGCGTGTGCCTAGGGGGTTGAATGACTCGGCTAAGAGGCGGGGAAATGTCATCTGTTCTAGCTGATGGGTAAGGTCTGCAGTTACGTTTGGGTGATCCTCTGTTCTGTGGTGGTGAGGAGCAAGGGCTGGGGAAGGCTGTGGTTCACCTCCTCTGTCTGGGTAGAGTTGGCGTACTGGAGTCTGATGCCGTGATGACCTCCTTGACCACTGACCTGAGGTCTGAGGGGAATGGTGCTGCAGGAAAAACTCCAAAAGCTCTGTTTGTTTCTTGGCCGTTTCACTCTGTTGCCGCGCTGTCTCCAAAGCCTGATGAACAATGGCTTCATTTGCATTCTGCATTGGTGTCATTGAGGAAATGCTTCTAGCAGGACTGAGTAGCTTCCTCTCCTCTTCGTGCCTGTGCATCTGCGCTAAGCTATGCTGGTCTGTATATTCGACTAAGAAATCATCCAGATATCTTGGGCGTTGCACTGAGCGTTTAGGGCGCACAGGTGAAACAGGGAGGCTGATTCCTTCTTTACTGGTTGCCATATCGTTGACTCTGCTCCAGCTCGAAGGACCATAAATTGTAATGGGGCTCTACTGGTTATGAAAATTAGTCACCAATATGGGGTGTCTAGTCAGGACACGGAAGGCAGGGATACTTGTTGAAAGGTTTAATATATATACTTTTGGAATACAGATGCACAGGCACTATTTCTTATATACTTTACAGTGTAGGTGTGGTTCTAAAGAAAAGGAAATAAACATTGACGTTGACTAACATAACACAATTGAGACTGATAACTCTCCCTAGTCATTTACATAAACAGTGCTAAACATGTCCTGAAATGTGAACTACAATAAGAATGTCATACAAGCTAACTTACACATACAACAGAGATAAAGGCTGTCACTGACTGTAAACTCGACCATAAATAACTAATATTAACTTATCTATATAATATAATATAATTGTAACTTACTTGTGGTCACTGACGCACACGAACACGACCTGAAGCTTAACTTAGAAACTGAAACTAAACTGACAGCCGTTCTCCGCAAGCCAGGGCATGTCGCAACATGTCGAGAAGGGGCGTGGTCTGAGCGAACACTCGCTGCACATGCTCTGTCCAGACTCACTTCACTTGATCCTTTTGCACAGGTACCCTAGAATGGGGTTATTTTATTATTTTATAATGTTTCCTGGGTTGCCCTTATAGTGTTAGTATGTTTTTTAAATCAAAAATAGTAATAATTTAGAAATAAAAAGCATTTTTGCTAGCCTGATTTTAGCCTCTGATGTGAACACTCTGTTTGAAGGGGCGTGTCTGCTGTGGGATTCAGTGTAACCGGCCACTGCTGTGATTGGCTGCTGTGGGATTCAGTGTAACCGGCCACTCCTGTGATTGGCTGACATGCTTGCATATGAAATAGCTACGTATTACATGTGAAACTCTCTCAAATACTTTTACTACAGCTATTAAACGTTTTTACTATTACAGCTATAGAGATTAACGAATCGTGAGATGTTTTTAAAGTATTTAGATCTATTTCCATCACATGAAATGTTGCCGTGATGAGCATTGAGCAGATGACAGTCTGTTGATCGCGAGACTGAAGATCTTATCATTGCAACGCAGTTTCTGCACTCTCTCTGCTTTCACCAATGCAAACACGATGATGTACAGTAAGAGCTTCGTGGTGCAGTGTAACATGTCATTGATTTCATAACGAGTTTGGCAAGTGTCCGGATAAGAAGAGAATAATTTAACCCTCTTCTGCATGCATTTTGATGGCACATGTGTAGTGGGACTTATTGTGGCTCAATAATTAAACCGATGTGCTGGGGGTAGTGAAGGTCCAATCACGAACAGGAGGGACAAAAAGGGTATAAAAAGGAAGTGTAGTCACCTCTTGCGTGTGCTTGCTGTCTGAGTCACGTCATTGCTCGGGGACCGCCCCTTCTGGTTTTCGTGATTGTTTCCGCTTTGAGGTAGGTGCTATTTGGCTCGTTAGTGAACACAGATGCGGGATCTTGTACAAACGATTGTGTCGTTCATAGCTTCGGGATAATTCGCGGCTGCTGGCGGCCCCGGCTCTCCCGTTGCATGCCTCTCTTGCAGTCCCGTGTCTCCTGATGCTTTGAGGTAACGTATGTGTGCGATGGCTAACTAGTTAGCACCCCAGTGTGTGATGTGTTGTAATGACTGTGTGGGTTATAGCTGCGGGGATAGCTCGCTGTGTGGGCGCTGGGCGGTGGCCGCTCTACCGTTGCATGTCCTTCTCGCATTCCCGTGCTTTGGGGGATGGTTGTGTTCGAAGTGGCGTGGATGGGCGACGGTTTATGAGTTGAAGGAGTAATAGATGTTCTGCGGCGCCTGATGGGCAACGCTGTTTGACGCTGCTGCTTGTGCCTCCAGATTATACACTCAACAACTCTCTTCCCAACGCGTGTGTGTACAGCATAAGTGTTTGTGTGACGTTGTTCTAGTGCGTGTCGCTGTGATAGCTTGGCGTTTTTACTAACTAGTCTTTTGAATTGTGTTTTTGTTTGTGTTATCTTTATTTTTTTTGTATTTTCAATTGTCATTGGTTTCTTAACTGAATGTTTTACTTTGTCAATGTTTTGAGGTCTGATTCCCTCAAATGTGCTGGTAGAAGGTCAGTGAGATTAATAGGAACCAGTGGTGACAGACCTTGATTTTCATTTCTTTGTAATATGTTGTTTTTTGTTTACTGGTCTAAATGTTTATTATGTGTGCATGTTTAAAGTGTCTTGTGTGTTGAGACCTGTAATAATTCTGACTCTCGTTATAGGAGCCGAGGCTTCAGGGCGGGCCACTAGTAGGCCCTTACGTGCGGTGGTGGGCTCGTCACAGAGTGCTGTGCTGGACTGGATTGCTGTGTGTGTGTGTGGATGCTTGTACACTGGGTGCTGAGAGTGATATAGAAGCCTTGTGCGCACTGAAATTTGTGTATCTGCCGCTAAGCCTCGGCCTCCTTCATCTTTTGGTCTCTCTTGTGGTGAATGCTGATGCCTTTTTTATGTCTTTTTTAAATGGTTGCGAGTATCAAAATAAAACTTTTGTATATTTAGTATCCACGTCTCTGGCCCTCCTTTGACAATCATGTTCCTGTGTGTCTTTTGTGTAAAACATTAAATCCATAGGATTAATATTTCCCTGGTAAACAGGGTGGCGTAGTCGTGCCTAACGTGCCTTTCACACCGCAAGCGTGAGCGGCGCTTGAGCAGCGCGTCAGCGTAACTACACCGTCACTGCAGCTGCAGACGCGCAAGAGTATTCACACTGGAAGCGTTTGTACAGTGTCACAGCAGCGGCTCCAAAGCTACATATACAAGCGAGCAATTCTTTACAAAGACAACTATACATTTGTTTTTAGAAGTTGGTCATTTTTAAAATTGATAGTCTTGAAAGTTTGTTATAGGGAGGTGTACAACATTTGCATATATAAATAATAAACAACAAAACAACACAGAAAACAGCCCCAATCTTGTCGTTTCAGTCATACTTTCGATATGTTTACAAAGACTGCAAAGTCCGCGGATAAAAACAAGCAAATAAAACACACACTCTTGTTTGATTTGGGTTGTGCCAGCGTATATAGCTGTCTGTGTATTACATAAACTAAAAGAAAGTTTATATAGAATATTTTCTGGCTAGTTTACTTTAGTTTTTTATAATACACCATACTTTCACACAAACTGAATGCAAAACAAATTTAAATGGGTAGCCTAATTTTCTATAAATATTTTTGAGTCTTCATTTTCTTTTTTTGCCTACTCCAGTTCTTGTTCAAACTCACTAAACATTATTCTGTGCATTTCGGGCACTTTTTGTGTGAAATCATATGTATTTTGTCCATCAAAAGTGAGCTTTCACTTTAATTGAGCGTCAGCAACGCAGCAAAAATAGACCTGGCGCCGAAACCCCCGCTTCACTGCTGCTCACGCGCCGCTCCTGCTTGACGCTCACGCGCTGCTCCTGCTCCCGGTGTGAATGCACTCATTGATTAACATGCACGGCGAAAAAAATACGCGCTGCTCACGCGCCGCTCACGCATGCGGTGTGAAACGGCCGTAAAGCTAGTGGTGGCGTTTCTATAGTTGCTCCTCACATGGGAGAGTGAGGTCCCGCTACACATGGAAAAAAAATATTTCATTTCATCATTTCTTGGCTCATTTAGGAACATTTTATTGATTTATAGAAAATTTCCCTCCCCTGACCCCCCCACCCCAAAATATTGTTTTGTTGCCCAAGGGCAACGTTGTGCAACAATGGTAAAGAATCACAGAGAAAATTATCATTATAAAATTCTCAGAGAGCAATACAAAAATCTAATTTTTTTCTCCAAAAATGTCAAGAAATCATTTAAGTAAAAAGGGAAAAACACTTGAAACTCATCGATCTATTTGATTTGATAGGTTTGTATCATGTAGTGCGTCGTCATATCATGTACTTCACGTATCCTAATCATCCTGTATTGCCAAAAGTTTTGGGACACCCCTTCAAATCATTGAATTCAGGTGTTCAAATCACTTCCATGGCCATAGTTGTATAAAATAAAGCAGCTACTGTAGGCATACAGACGATTCAACAAACATCTGTGAAAGAATGGGTCACTCTCAGGAGCTCAGTGAATTCAAGCATGGTACTGTGGTAGGTTGCCACCTATGAAATTTCCTCACTACTAAATATTCCACGTTCACTTTTAGTGGTATTATAACAAAGTGGAAGCAATTGGGAACAACAGCAAACCAGAGCGGGGTCAGCGCATGCTGACGTGCACAGAAGTCGCCAACTTTCTGCAGTGTCAATAGCTACAGACCTCCAAACTTCGTGTGGCCTCCAGATTAGCTGAACACCAGTGCAGTGGTATAAAGCACGCCGCCACTGGACTCTAGAGCACTGGAGACGTGTTCTCTGGAGTGACGAATCACGCTTCTCTGTCTGGCGATCTCATGGACGAGTCTGGGTTTGCCGGTTGCCAGAAGAACGGTACTTGCCTGTCTGCATTGTGCCAAGTGTGAAGTTTTGTGGAGGGGGGATTATGGTGCGGGGTTGTTTTTCAGGGGTTGAGTTTAGCCCCTTAGGTCCAGTGAAAGGAACTCCTAATGCTTCAGCATACCAAGACATTTTGGACAATGTCATGCTTCCAACTCTGTGGGAACAGTTTGTAGATGGTTCCTTTCTGTTGGTGTCACTTTGGTGACTTTGGGTGTTCCTGTGTACCCAGGAACCCTGCATCTTCCCTTCTTGCAACACATTATTTGCCATTGTAAAGTATTGTTCAAAACATCCTTGAAAAGTACCCCTTATTGCACAACGTTGCCTTGAGGCAACAAAAAGAAAAACTGAATTTGTGAACATTCATAAAACCTGCCAGAAGGCTTCTCTACACCTTCATACACACACACACATATTTTTATGTACAGTTAATTTCATTTTAAATAAGATCACTAAAGCACATAATCTTGCTTTCAACTCACAACATGTGCTCCTGTGACCATGTGCCAGAAAAGGACGTCCCACCTTCAAATGGTGCTTGATGGTGACTCCCAAACCTTATTGGACTGTTATTTGATACTTTTTCAACCATTCTAATTGGTTGCAATCATTTAAAGAAAAAATTACTGAACATAGGGCTTAAGAAAACTTTCTGTTGCCTGAGGGCAACGCTATGCTGTAGAGGGTTAATGTTCAACAAGTTGTTTTTTACATAAAGCTGCTCTTAATTTTCTTTAATGACTATAATGATTATTGCAGTTTTCGTATTTATTATAGACTCTTAATATTTTTTTATTATAGGCCTGTAATTAATTGTATAATCCACCTAAATGTTGTTTAAATAATTTTCGATGAGTAGTAAGCTAATCTATCTAATTTATCTACCCAGCAGACACAACCGAGTGTAGACTTTGGATTTTGGTCGAAAAGGAGATTTTGGTAGATTTATATTAATAAGACTTCAACATTCACAAGATGGTCCTCACTGCGGAACATGAAATCCACGGGGAGGAGTCGGATCCAGATCCGACTCCTCCCACCTTACATACACCTAAACCTACCCAACTCCGCCCCCTGATCCCTAAACCCACCCCTAATCCCTAAACCCACCCCTAATCCCTAAACCCACCCCTAATCCTACCCATCTCCACCCCTTGGATCTTGATCCGACTCCTCCCTGTGGATCTCATGTACTGCATTGAGGTGCTACTGACATTCACCAGCAAAACACAACAATGGTAGCAATACTAAGTCAAGAGTAAATGTGAAGTACATTATAAAGTACTATCAGTTATTTTTTAGTTACTAGACTAGAACTCTTGTGTACGTGAACATTTCTAAGCATTTCTCAGTACAACATACTATTCCTATTACACTTCTTGTTTTTTTTAAAGGGTACCTATCATGGAATTTTGAAAATTACCTTTCATGTAGTGTGTAACATAGATCTAAGTGAACAAAAACATCCTGCAAAGTTTTAAATATGAAAGTTCACCGTATACAAAGTTATTGTCTCTCAAAAGTAAGAGTCGACTCTGAGTCGCTGATATGAATCGAAAGACGAACGATGCACTTTCGTACGTCACTTGTACAAGTTATTTGAATTCGACACGCCCACTCAGTGCGCGCGCCCAGCAGACAGAGAAACCTGACAACAACATGTCGACGAGACTCTGTTCTGAAGTGCGAATCAAAAGCAAACATTTTTTTTCACTGCCCAGGGACAAGCATGTGAAGACTCAGTGGCTAGAGTTTATATTTACAACTATACCACACAAGTATAGCCACCTTGAGCTGTGTTCGCGTTATTTTAATGACGATCGCTTCACAAACACAAATGCTTTCAAGTGTGGATTCGCGAGTCGCCTGATACTGAAGGAACGTTCAATACCAAGTTTATTTGGATCAGCTTCCTCCTCCGAATCACAACCTGTAAGTACTATTAATAATTGTTGCTTTTATGTGTGTGTGTGTGTGTGTGTGTGTGTGTGTGTGTGTGTGTGTGTGTGTGTGTGTGTGTGTGTGTGTGTGTGTGTGTGTGCGTGTGTGTGCGTGCGTGTGTGTGTGAGAGAGTGAGAGTTACGCTCAGCAGCTTCTAGGTCTCCGATGTCATTTTTTTTGTTTTTTGAAATATGTGAAATTATGTGAAGCGTATTGTAGTACTGCAGTGCTTTATCAATATGTTTAAGCTTTGGGCTAACGCAAAATATAACTGACTGGGTCATCTGACCAATCACCGCCGATTAGCGTCACGCAAAGGAGGGGTTTGGACAAATGATTCGTCAAACGAATCATTAGGGAGTCGGTGAGCAAATCAGGTAAAAATAAATGCATATTATAAGACAACAAAAGTGTTTTTTGTCATTGCATGCATGTAAAACTGTTGTTGGGGACTCCCAGAACATTATAAGGAACATTTTAAATGCCATAATAGGTACCCTTTAAGGTAATCAGTTTGCATGCTTTTTAAAATAAGTCCAACTAATTAAATTTTACAGTACAGTATATGGTGTATATTTTATAAATGAATTTTTATTGTAATTGTATGGAGCTGCACTTACTGTTGTTAGACGAATTACAGATGAAAGTCAGGCTGTTACTACATGGCCAATCTTCCCATTTTCCATTTCTCATAAAAGCACAATAATCTCTGCCTTCAGGTTGTTTATGTCCCCAGTTCAGATAGAGCGCAGGTTCTCCTGAAGACCACTGCCATGTATCAACACCCGTCTTCTGCAGCCCAATCCAGATATACTGAACACCTCCATCATTCACACTCTTCTTCAGCTCGTTCATGTCGTTCATGTTGTCAACGGTGGCCAGATCTGTGTAATTCTCTCTGCAGTGTCTCTGAGCTTCAGTCCAGTTCTTCAACACGTTTATAAAGTGATACTGACGCTGAACACATTCAGATACGGCGCAGAGAGCTGTGAAAGAGAGCGTTTGATTTAATGCTTTTTATAACAGGGTCAAACCTAATGAAACTATAAACCATAAATAAAACAACAAACACACTCACCAATGAGAAGAAGAATGAAATGTAGGGTTTGGTCCATTTCTGAGGAAAAAAAGATTGAAAAACTCAATATCAAAATACAATATCAGATATCAAACATTCCCTGACACTGACAGTTTCAGTTCTCAACAGCAAAATGAATTCACTGTACATAATCATTAAGACAATATGAACATCTGAAAGTGTAATTGTGTTTGAGGAATGAACATGTTCTTACTTTAGAGGTCGTGTGTTTCTGTCCTGAGTCTGATGTTTCTGTCTGCAGATTTAAACTACGTGATTATTATATCTGCTCTCATCCCTCATTCAGCTCATCACATCATTTGTTTATTGTTCTAAAACTAATTTTCATATTTTACTTCCTCTTTATTTGCTTCCACCTCTCTTTTTCTTTACTTGCATATTGACATCTGTATATGACTGTCAGTATCATTTAATCTACAATTTCTGCAGAATAAAGTCTTGGCAACAACATCTCTCACGTTGTTCTCTCAAGTGGGGTTTAATAATGCATTAGTAACATTTAGTTAGTTGTAGTAACATTCGAATAATAGGTGAAGGAAGAAGAGGGGGTCGGCTTGTCTGAGACTCGTGACTTTTATTCAAGTAACAGTAGGCTATATCGTGTATAATTAACATAAATTCGCGTAACGGGCGCTTCTCAAAAACACAGCCAATCACTCTTTCCACCAACGCTTTTCAAAGCTTTAATCTCCTGAGTCCTGGTGTCCACATATGTGGACATCACATTTTTGGTTGTGGGCAGCATAATACTTAAAGGGTTAGTTCACCCAAAAATGAAAATTAAGTCATTAATTACTTCCTTGTGGGCCTGAGACGAGAGTTCAAGAGATTTCCACGACGCATGCGCGAGAACTGACGTTCTTCTTCTACTACTACGTACAGCGCGCGTCTTCCTCTGCTTGTAAAGGCCAATTTATACTTCTGCATTGAGTGTACGCCGTAGTGTACGGCGTAGGCTACGCACGTAGGCGACGCCGTCGTGAGCATTTACACTTCTGAGTTTAGGTCTGCGTTGCTCTGAAGTACAGCGCCGAAACGCTAGTTGGCGGCGGAGGGTTTTAATGTTCCACTGTGTTTAGATTCCTCGGTTCCTAGAGAAGAAGATTCCTCACGACTGTTTTGAGTTTAGGTTACTACAAGCAATGGCGATTGAAAGAGAGTGGATCACGTTGGAGTTGGAGCTTGTCGAGGTGGAAAAGCAGTAAGTTTTTAGTTTTTTAACAGTTTCTCTCTACTTAGAATTTAAAAATGGCGGGCGGTACAGAAGAACACGCCGGAAATGCGTAGGAGGAAACGCGATGCTACCAAGCCGATTAATCACAGATCTTGCGGTCCGTGTCGCCGCGACGTGTAGTTACATTTTTGAGGAGGTGCGCGTCAGGTTACGGCGAAGGGTACGGCGTATGGAACGCGTCTGTGCGTATGCTACGCCGTACCTACCGCGCGCACCCGACGCAGAAGTATAAATTGGCCTTAAGACGCGCGCTGTGTAGTAGAAGAAGAACGTCAGTTCTCGCGCATGCGTCGTGGAAATCTCTTGAACTCTCGTCTCAGGCCCACAAGGAAGCAATGGAATAGTCGAATAAAGTTGTTATTTTTGTTTTGTTTTCCGCACAAAAAGTATTCTCGTTGCTTGATAAATTATTTTTAAATAATTTCAAAATGGCGGAGAACACAGCCGACATGTCACTCAGCCACTCCAGACCAAAACGTCCACAAGGTAAAAAATCTAATAACATTTCAATGTTGATTCTTGTTAAGTTATGCATAATAGTGTTGTATGATTAAAATGGCATGCACATTTGACAAACTTTTGTAACAGTAAAGATTTAATATGCTGCTAAAGTTGATGTCCACATATGTGGACAACGGGACTTAGTTTAGTTGAAACTGTATAAGAATGTTAGCAAAAGCGCACTCAAGATCGCGCCCGCGCGCGCACACACACACACACACACACACACACACACACACACACACACACACACACACACACACACACACACTCTCTCTCTCTCTCTCTCTTGCTCACTCGATTGCTCGCGATCGCGCACACACATACACAATTGCTCACTCACTCGCGCACACACACACTTCTTGCTCACTCGCGATCGTACACACACACACACACACACACACACTCACACACACACACAAACACTCTTGCTCACTCGCGATTGTGCACACACACACACACACACACACACACGCTCACTCACTCGCGCACACACACTCTCTTGCTCACTCGCGATCGCGCCCACACACACACACACACGCGCTCACTCGCGACCACACACACACACACACTTGCTCACTCGCGATCACACACTCATGCTCACTCACTGGCACACACTATCTTGCTCACTCTTGATCGCACACACACTCACACAGTCGCGCATAAGATTGAAAAATTTGGCAAAAACTTAGTTTGGGAAGAATTTGTTAGAAAACATCAATTGCAATAGTTTATAACAGTATATATTGACATTGCATGTGTGTGAAATAATTTTACATTGATTTTTATTTTATTTTCCTCATGATCTCATTTCCAGAGCGTTTTCCTGTGTCAAAGGTACTGGAATTGGTAGGCTACTGGATTCAATTTCTGGGGACAACTCAAAGGTAGAGGACTTGTCCGACAATGATGAACCAGTAGATGACGTTGATTACCATCCTCCACAACAGGAGCCAAGCAGTAGCGAGGAGGAGAGTAGTGGGGATGAAGACCCCATTCCACAGGCCACCCGAGGACGTAAACGTCTCCGTGCTGAAACTTGTCGTTCAGACCGTAGCACTGTAGTTTTGCGCACTCCCAGACGTCGGATTCAGCAGGTTGAGTCTGATGGCTCAAACGAGGACCCTGAAGAGCCAACACCAGGACCAAGCTTTGAAGGACAACCCAAGCAAGGACGAGGAGTGCGCTGGAGGGCTGCTCCATTGACCCCAAACCTGGCCCAGTTTGAGCCTGAGGAGGAAACTGAGCAGGACAGAGAAGGCTGGACCCACTGGACTATTTAAACCAGTATATTGATCAAGATTTAATTAAATTGATTGTATACTGCTCCAATGCCCCAGCACTAGCTAGGAGTGGGTACCCACTCAGCACATCAGTTGATGAGATTTATAATTTCTTTGGTGCCTCAATTTTGATGTCCTGTGTCCCGTACCCACAAATCAGGATGTACTGGTCCAGCGCTTTAAAATTCCAAGCCATCACAGAAAGATTCACACGCGACATATTTTTCAAATTGAGGCAATCAATAAAGGTGGTCATTGATGATGACATTCCAGAAGACCTGAAGCAATGTGACAAATTCTGGAAGGTGAGGCATTTTCTTGACCGCATTCTGAAAGGCTGCAGGTCTCAGGCAAGACCTGAGAGCGTTTCTATTGATGAGCAAATGATACCATTTACAGGAGCGTGTCCTTATCGACAGTATTTGCCAATGAAGCCCAATCCAGTTGGCAAAAAAAACTTTGTCTGTGCTTCAGCGGAAGGTATCATGCTCGACTTTGATATATTTCAGGGTGCCGATGCACTGATTGCACCAGGTAAATTGGGTTTGGGAGGCTTGGTCATTGATTGTCTGTCTGAAACTCTCCATCCTGGTACAAAAGTGTACTGTGATCGGTTCTTTACATCCATTAAAACTGTGAATCGAATGATAGAGAAGCAGGTGTACCTGACTGGTACAGTTATGAAGAATCGAGTTTCCGAAGCCGTGCTAAAGCTACGAAATGATAAAAATATGAAAAAGAATGGAAGAGGTACCTCAGCACAAGTTACGACTCAAGATGGGACAATTTGTGTTGTAAAGTGGTATGACAATAAGCCGGTATTGATGCTGTCTGCTGTCCATGATGCACATCCTGAAGACACCTGCCAGCGATGGGACAAGAAACAGAAGCAATATGTGTCTATCAGACGACCAAGTATTGTACGTGAGTACAATAACAAGATGGGTGGGGTTGACCTCATAGACAGGATGATCAGCTACTACAGAATGAGTGTCCGTACCAAGAAGTGGACGATTCGGATGCTCATGCACTTCACTGATGTTGCTTTAGCCAACATCTGGCTACTGTACCGCCAAGACCACAAAGTACGCGGCACACCAAGAAAGAGCATCATGCCATTTCTTGAATTCCGAATGGAAGTGGCTAAGACATTCTTGGCCCAGCATAACAATTCACAGTAAGACACTACAGACCTCTCAGAACAGGAAGACAACACAGAGCCAAAGAAAAAGTGCCCTGTGGAGGAAGTCCCTCACATCTCAGTCAGCAGAAGGGCTAATGCACATCTTCCAGAGGTGGTCAACCTGAAGAATACAGCACGCTGCAGAGCGACAGGCTTTCTGGTAAAACTCGTGTTTGGTAACACTTTACAATAAGGTTCATTAGTTAACATTAGTTAACTACCTTAGTTAACATGAACTAAGAATGAACAATTCTTCTTCAGCATTTATTCATCTTAGTTAATATTAATTTCAACATTTACTAATACGTTATCAAAATCAAAGGTTGCATTTTCTAACATTAGTTAATGGACAGTGAACTAACATGAACAAACAATGAACAGTTGTATTTTTATTAACTAACATTAACAAAGATGAATAAATACTGTAACAAATGTATTTCTCATTGTTAGTTCATGTTAGTTAATACATCAACTAATGTTAACTAATGAACCTTATTGTAAAGTGTTACCAAAAACATGAAGAAAGGTTTTAATAAGTGAATGAAACGTTTTTCATTATCTTAGAAAAACATTAAGAGAACGTTTACATAATGGGAGAATTGAACGTTTGAATAACGTTCTTATAACCAAGCAAGAATGTTAATACAACGTTTATATAAAGGGAAAATTGAACGTTCTAATGTTATTATAACCAGGAAATAACGTTAATACAACTTTTATATAATGAGAAAATTGAACGTTTGAATAACGTTCTTATAACCAAGCAAGAACGTTAATACAACGTTTATATAGTCAAGTCACCTTTATTTATATAGCGCTTTTACAATACAAATTGTTTCAAAGCAGCTTTACAGAGATAACAGGAAAACAATGTTGTAATAGTATTGTTCAATTGAAAATTAAATGTCCCCAACTAAGCAAGCCAAAAGGCGAAGGCAACAGTGGCAAGGAACCAAAACTCCATCAGGTGACAGAATGGAGAAAAAAACCTTGGGAGAACCCAGGCTCAGTCGGGGGGCCAGTCCTCCTTTGGCCAACGAAACAGTGTATGATTATGAGTTAGGCAGCATAATGTCAGGAGTCAGATGGGATCAGAACTTTCACGATATTATCCAGTTCATCTGGTTGGGTTGGGTCAACCGGCCGGTGAGGAGATGAGTGTGGTGAGGTGTCCATGGGCCTTCACAGCCCTGATAATGCGTGTCGTCGTGTCCATGTGATGGTCCTTCATCAGATCTGGATATGCCCTGGATCCGGCGGTTTGCGGTAAACCTCGGGATAAACAGAGAGACTAATATTAGCGTAGACGCCATCCTTCTTATGATGTACAAAGTACATCAGGAATTATGGGAAGTGTTCCCGGTTCCGGCTGATCTAATCTATGCAGCCTAACATTGAATTATAGAAATCTATAATGTGTTATGTGTATGCTAAGCCAAAGAGATGTGTTTTTAGTCTAGATTTAAACTGACAGACTGTATCTGCTTCCCGGACCGTGTTAGGAAGATTGTTCCAAAGTTTTGGTGCTAAATAGGAAAAGGATCTACCGCCAGAAGTCGATTTTGATATTCTAGGTATTATCAACTGGCCAGAATTTTGAGATCGCAATAGACGTGAAGGACTATAATGCGTTAAGAGCTCGCTCAAGTACTGGGGAGCTAAACCATTTAGTGCTTTGTAAGTAATCAGCAATATTTTAAAATTTATACGATGTTTAACAGGCAGCCAATGCAGTGTTGACAGAACCGGGCTAATATGGTCATACTTCCTTGTTCTGGTAAGAACTCTAGCGGCTGCGTTTTGAACTAGCTGTAGTTTGTTTAATAAGCGTGCAGGGCAACCACCCAGTAGAGCATTACAATAATCTAGCCTTGAGGTCATGAAAGCATGAACTAATTGTTCCGCATTTGTCAGTGAGAGCATATCGGCAGTGGCTCAGTGGTTCATGTAGGTTGTCTACAAACTGAAAGGTTGGTGGTTCAATCCCCGGTTCCACCTGACCAAGTGTCGAGGTGTCCATGAGCAAGACACCTAACCCCAGCTGCTCCCGACGAGCTGGATGGCGCCTTGTATGGCTGACACCGCCGTCGGTGTATGAATGTGTGATGAATGGTGAATGAGAGGCAGATATGTAAAGCGCTTTGGTGGCCATTGGGTCAGTGAAAGCGCTATATAAATGCAGTCCATTTACCATTTACCATTTACCATATGACGTAATTTAGATATATTTTTAAGATGGAAAAATGCGGTTTTACAGATACTAGACACGTGACTTTCAAATGAAAGATTGGTATCAAAGAGCACACCCAGGTTCCTAACTGACGACGACGACTTAACAGAGCAGCCATCAAGTGTTAGACAGTATTCTAGGTTATTAGGTTAGGAAGTTTTTTGTCCAATGATTAGAATCTCTGTTTTTTTTCAAATTTAGTAATAGGAAATTACTGGTCATCCAATTCTTTATATCAGCTATGCATTCCGTTAATTTTGTGAATTGGTAAGTTTCGTTAGGTTTTGAAGAAATATACAGCTGAGTATCATCAGCATAACAGTGAAAGCTAATTCCATATTTCCTAATTATATCTCCTAATGGTAGCATGTACAGAGTGAACAGCAGCGGTCCTAGTACTGAGCCTTGTGGTACGCCATACTGAACTTGTGATCGATAAGACATCTCTTCGTTTACTGCTACAAACTGAAAACGGTCAGATAAGTATGATTTAAACCATGCTAGTGCAATTCCGCTAATGCCAACATAGTTTTCTAGTCTATTTAAAAGAATGTTGTGGTCGATAGTATCAAATGCAGCACTAAGATCAAGTAACACTAATAGAGAGATACAACCACGATCGGATGATAGGAGCAAATCATTTGTGACTTTAATGAGAGCAGTCTCAGTACTATGGTACGGTCTAAATCCGGACTGAAAATCCTCGCAGATATTATTTCTTTCTAAAAAGGAACACAGTTGTGAGGATACTGCTTTTTCTAGTATCTTTGACAGAAAAGGCAGATTTGAGATTGGCCTGTAATTGACTAATTCTGTAGGATCAAGCCGCGGTTTTTTAACAAGCGGTTTAATCATAGCCAACTTAAAGGTTTTTGGTACGTATCCTAATGACAAAGATGAATTAATGATATCTAGAAGAGGATCTATGACCTCTGGAAGCATCTCTTTCAGTAGCTTAGTCGGTATAGGGTCTAGCATACAAGTTGTCGATTTGGATGAATTAACAATTTTGCAAAATTCTTCCTCTCCTATAGCAATAAATGAATCAAAATGCTCCTCACGGAGACTACAATATACTCCCTGATGCGATACTGTAGTAGACGGTTGCATAGTTATAATTTTGTCCCTGATATTATCAATCTTATAAGTGAAGAAGTTCATAAAGTCATTACTGCTGTGTTTCTTGGAAACTTCTGGGCTTGAAGCTTTCTTTTTCGTTAGTTTAGTCACTTGTTCAAATAAATACCTAGGATTATGTTTATTTTCTTCTAATAGGGTTGAAAAATAATTAGTTCTAGCATCTTTTAAGGCCTCTCTGTAAGCAATCGAGCTCTCCTTCCATGAAATCCGAAATACCTCTAGTTTTGTTTTCTTCCAGTTTCGCTCCATTTTTCTGGCTGCTCTTTTAAGGGCCCGGGTGTGCTCATTGTACCACGGCGTTGGACTATTTTCTTTAAATCGTTTATATAAAGGGAAAATTGAACGTTCTAATGTTCTTATAATCAAGAAATAAGATTAATACAACGTCTAAAAAACTGGACTTTTGAAATTCCTTAGAACATTCAAAAATAACGTTTTTATAACTTCTTAAATGGGTTATGAAAACGTTCTTATAACGTAAAATTGTTAGCTGGGGAAGAGGAGAGATTCGCGATTGCACTGAACACGTTTTAAGTGCCTTTCTCTGAGCGAGCCCAGAGAGAGAATTCTTACAAGAGAAATGTATCTGCGCGCGTGGGAGATTTGCGCTCGGCACATTATATTCCGCGCTCGAGCAGAGAGCTTCGCGCTTGGCACATCATATTCCGCGCTCGAGCAGAGAGCTTCACGCTCGGCACATCATATTCCGCGTGCGAGCAGAGAGCTTCGCGCTCGGCACATCATATTCCGCGCTCGAGCAGAGAGATTCGCGCTCACGCATTATATTAATGTAGCCTACATTCGCGCTACAATAATGCGCTCTCGAAATTAGACAGGGAAATAACGCCATAGAAGCGCAGATGTTTCGAAACACTGATCCGAAGCGTGATTCAAAACACCCATGTCATGTGACTTGGGCTAAATGAAGCTTCTGAGTGTTTCGACAGGTGGAGTGTGTCATGTATTAGAATGATGGTCTGTATCTTTAAGATATGAGTGTACTAATATGTATGCGGGGACCGGATGGAGGGGGAAGTTCACGTTAAACAGTAGAGAAGTAAAGACGCTGTTTTGGAAAGTTATCGAGCGTGTGTGACTGATTTAATTCGGCAGAGTGCATGAGAGATATCTGATTACACAAGAAAGTGGATATAACATTGGCGACGAGGATGGAGCCTAGTGGGTGTGAGCACTGATTGCACGCGATGGAAAAGTCTGGTATTCCTTCGTTTGAGTGCTACAAAGATCCCGCGACTCTTGGTTCAAGATGGACACGGTGGCTAACATCGTTTGAACTTTATGCAGACGGTAAAGGACTTATAATTGAAGAAGATGTCGCTGCTGCAGTTCGTCAGCGGCGCAGAGCACTTCTTTTGCATCACGCTGGACCTGATGTTCAAGATATATTCTCCACTCTGGCGGATACTGGAGGTGCTGCCGATTACGACGTGGCCGTTGCAGCCTTGAATACATACTTCGTGCCACGAGTGAATACTGCGTATGCAAGACAGTCTTTTTATAAACTTTCCCAAAACCCAAGTGAAACGATTCAACAGTTCACAACACGTCTCAGACAGGCAGCAAAAGACTGTGCATTTGCGTATGACACGACTAATCAGATCCGGGATGCCATCGTAGGCAAATGCTTATCAATGTATGTGCGTCGTAAACTTCTGGAGGAAGGACCTAATCTCACGCTCGATCGTGCGTTGGAGGTTGCTGCCCTCTGTGAACGGATAGAGGAACAGATGGCTGCATCATCGAGTGACATATCAAAACCTGACATTGAGTCTGTGAATCTCGTCTGGAAAAAAGGGGGAAGGATGAAAGGACAATTCAAGGGAAAACAGCAAGCTGAATGCAGTAAGTTGAACAAACAATGTTACAGATTTGGAAATACCGATCATTTGGGACGAGATTTAAAATGTCCTGCGAGGGGCCAGACATGCCACAAATGTAAAGGAAGAGATCATTTCTCAAAAATGTGCAAAACTAAAAATATGAAGCAGCAAACAGTTAACCATGTTGAAGGGCAAGCCGAATATGCATTTGTCATACAAGACAACTACATGGCTGATAGATTGAATATTTGCTTGGGAAATGTCCATTTGAAAATGCTTGTAGACTCAGGTGCGACCAGCAATATCATTGATGAAAGAACATGGGAGGAACTGAAAGCAAAGAATATTAGATGTCATTCGTACATTCCGGAAACGGAGAGGAAATTGTTCTCTTACTCATCTAATCAGCCATTACCACTAAAGGGAGCTTTCAAGTGTGATGCAAGAATAGGCAGCCGGTCGGTATATGCTGAATTCATTGTAATCAAAGGAATGGGAGAGCCACTGTTGGGGAGAGACACTGCCACGAAACTCGGAGTACTGAAGATCGGCACAAACGTTGCAGCTGTAACAGACCTCAAGCAGTCGCTCCATTCACATTACCCGGAAGTGTTTCAAGGAGTTGGTAAGCTGAAAACCAAACAAATTAGTTTGTACATAGACCCAACGATTCAACCAGTTGCCCAGCCTTTAAGGCGGATTCCATTTAATGTAAGGGTTCCTGTGGAAGAAAAGATAAAAGAACTCTTGGAAATGGACATTATTGAAGAAGTGAACGGGCCTACCCCATGGGTTAATCCGGTTGTGATTGTTCCAAAAGCCAATGCTGAAATTAGGCTTTGTCTTGACATGCGACAAGCCAATCGAGCAATCATTAGGGAAAGATACCCCATTCCCACTGTAGATGAGCTGCTACAAAGTATGAATGGGTCTATGGTCTTCAGCAAGTTAGATCTTAAATGGGGATACCACCAGTTAGAGTTGACGCCAGAGTCCCGCCAGATCACGACGTTTGCAGTTCACAATGGAGTGTACAGATACTAGCGGCTCATTTTTGGAGTATCATCCGCAAGTGAACAATATCAACATGAGATCGCGTCTGCCCTTGCTGGAATAGAGGGAGTTGAAAACATCTCTGATGACGTCATTGTGCATGCGCCTGACCATAAAACACACAATCACCGTCTACATGCTGTCATGAAACGTCTGAGAGAATGTGGGTTAACTCTGAATCCTGCAAAATGTCAGTTCAGTATGGACCGCTTAAATTTTATGGGGATTCTACTCACACAAAAAGGTATCGGGCCCACTGATGAGAGAGTCAGGGCTGTGGTGGAGGCTCGAGAACCACAGAATGCCTCAGAGGTTCGGAGTTTTCTTGGACTTGTCAATTACAGCAGCAGGTTTATTCCACAATTTGCAACTTTGGCAGAGCCCTTGAGACGTCTTACCAGAAAAGACTCCAAATTCGACTTTGGTCCTGAACAGAAAAGTGCATTTAAGGCTCTGAAAGGAGAACTTGCGAAATCAGGGACCTTAGCATACTTTGACAAAGATGCACCAACCCAAGTTATAGCTGATGCAAGCCCTGTAGGGTTGGGGGCTGTATTGACACAGTGTCAAAAAGGACAAATGGTGCCAGTGTGCTATATCAGTAGAAGTCTATCAGACTGTGAGAAACGGTACTCCCAGACCGAGAAGGAGGCCCTTGCCCTTGTATGGGCCTGTGAGAAGCTTCACCCATATGTCTATGGAAGACAATTTGATCTGGTCACAGACCATAAGCCATTAGAGACAATCTACAGTCCACGCTCTAAGCCCTGTGCCCGCATTGAGCGGTGGGTTTTGCATCTTCAACCTTACGACTTTAAGGTCGTCTATGTTTCTGGAAAAAAAGAACATTGCGGATCCCTTGTCAAGACTTCTGGGAAGCACAGCAATGAGAGAGAAGCACTTACATGATTCAGATGAGTATGTGAGATTTGTAGCCATTAATGCCACCCCGAGAGCTCTAACCACAAAGGAAGTGGAAGAGGCGTCAGAAAAAGATCCCGAACTAATAGAGGTGAGAAAAGCTATTGAAAGTGGACACTTTGAAAAGTGTATGACATATGCAGCTGTTGCTAGGGAGCTATGCGTGGTAGGTTTTTTAATACTACGTGGAACACGCATTGTTCTTCCAAAAACACTACAACCACGAGCAATAGCACTTGCCCACGAGGGACACATAGGTATTGTTGGGACCAAACAGCACCTGAGGACCAAAGTATGGTGGCATGGCATGGACAGAGCTGCCGAGAGATACTGCAAATCATGCCATGGCTGTCAAATTGTCTCTCGTCCTGATGTGCCAGAACCATTGCGACCCTTACCATTGCCAGATGGATTGTGGAAAGATCTAGCAGTAGATTTATTGGGTCCTCTGCCATCAAAACACTCAATCCTAGTTGTGGTGGATTACGACAGTAGGTATTATGAGTATGATATACTTACCTCAACCACAGCAACAAAAGTGATTGACAGTCTAGAGGATATATTCAGCCGACATGGACTTCCTGCCACACTAAAATCAGATAATGGACCTCAATTCAAAGCAGATGAATTCAAGAGTTTCTGTGAAGAAAACGGGATCAGACACCTGAAAACGACGCCTAAATGGGCTCAAGCAAATGGGGAAGTCGAGCGCCAGAATGCCTCATCATGAAACGAATCCGCATGGCACAGTCGGAAGGACTTGACTGGCAAAAGGAACTCAGGAAGTATGTTACAGTGTACAGAGGAATTGTACATAACACCACAGGCAAAAGTCCCGCTGAACTTCTGTTTAAAAGAAAAATGAGAGGCAAGTTACCTGAACTCATATCAGTAGACAAAGATCTCGAAGTTCACGACCATGACGCTGAGAAAAAAGGAAAATATAAACTGTATGCAGATGAACATCACAAAGCAGATTTCTCAAATGTGGCTGTTGGAGATCGGGTTCTGATCAGGCAGGACAAGATGGACAAGTTTACCACACCTTTTAACGCAACACCTCACACAGTGGTCAGCAAAGCTGGGAACAAAGTAACCGTAGAGTCACCCACCGGAGCCCAGTACAGTCGCAACACAACATTTGTGAAGAAATATGTAGAGAGCGAGAAAGGGAATGCTGACTGTTCCGCAGATTCAGAGCAACAGACATTGTCAGAGGAATCGGAGAGACTTGTGCCCATTGTTGAGTATCACCAAGACATTACATATGTCAAGCCCCAAAGAGAAAAAAAAATTACCTAACAAATTTGCTGACTTTGTTGTTGGCTGAATTTTTGAATGCAGGTTAAACGCAGACAATGGTGTTGACATGTTCATGGTTGATATTATAAGTAAGTTTAAAAGTTGAAGAATGTGAAAATCATCTGTTAGATGAATATGTTGTTTGTTCGGCAATACTGAGACAACAGTCAAGTGTTAAAGGTCTCTATCCGACTTTGGAGGGGATGTCATGTATTAGAATGATGGTCTGTATCTTTAAGATATGAGTGTACTAATATGTATGCGGGGACCGGATGGAGGGGGAAGTTCACGTTAAACAGTAGAGAAGTAAAGACGCTGTTTTGGAAAGTTATCGAGCGTGTGTGACTGATTTAATTCGGCAGAGTGCATGAGAGATATCTGATTACACAAGAAAGTGGATATAACAGAGTGCTCCACTGATTCAGCGTTTGATTGACAGGGTCGGGAACAGACCACACAATCACACATCTGTATAAAAGTGAAGTCAATGCATCTTGACCTCGTGGGTTTTTTTGTGAGAGGATTGGAGACAGGAGAAGACTGGATAAATTATCTGTTAAAAAGAAGTAGGCTAAGTCATTCGACAGCAGAGAAATTAATATTTTTGAATAAAAATCTATTAAAAAGTGAGATATTGTGGCTTGATTTCTTTTATTAATATTAATTTTTCAGGACCAAAATAACATTATGCACAGTGAGGAGCCTACGGGTTACAAGCTTCACATATTAGGAATAAAGCTACAATAATAAAAAAAATAATAAAAAAAAAATTTTAATGGCTTGTTTTCAAGGTTGTTTCAGATCAACACCTGCAAGTGACCACTAGGTATCACTGTGGAGACGGGTGTCGGATTGATTCGAAGCCTCGACACAATATGGCACATTTGGTTCAACTGTTTCATTGCTTCACGAAGCCTCGATCTGCCCACCACTAGCCACTTCACATCTCTCCGGTGGCTTTTATCCAGTCTCTTCACGCAAATTACTGAAACGAGACACAGGTGTTTGTCATTTGATTTGCACTTGACCCACTTCAGGCCACTTGTCTCCTTTCTCTTCTTTCACAGACCTCGCTGAACCACGCCCCCCTCGCCAGCAGTGGTAGGAAGAGCACTCCTTTTTAGTGAGATCAGTCAGCGGGCTGTCTCACCTCCTTTCTGGTCTTGGGTCTCGGGCACGTTTCAACTACTGCTGTCTTATCAATTTGGGGACGCAGCTGCCCGTGACCCAAGTGGAAACCCAGATACCTGACCTCCACACGCCCAACCTATTATTTATTTCCTCAGTCTAAATACTTGATTGTGATTGACTGTAATGCAGACATTAAAATATTATGCGTTTTTACATTTTTTGAAAATTCTTATTTTTTTTCATTTTATTCTCCTGCTGTTAAATGTTTTTTTTTTTTTTTTTTTTTGCTTTTAAAACATGAATATGTTTTCATGTAAACACGTGCTCAGCACTCATTTGTTTATGTCCACATTTAGACGTTCAGGATGGACAATATTTACATCTCTGACGTGAAACAGGAGAAACAGTGAGGTGTTATTGTTCTAGTCATATTTCATTACATTTTATTCAGTCGTATTCATCTGCAGAGATGTGTATAAATCCCAGTTCTAGGCTCCAGGAGTATAACATAAAGTTAGTTTAGATTTGAACTGACAGACTGTGTCTGCTTCCCGAAAAATGTTAGGAAGATTGTTCCAAAGTTTTGGTGCTAAATAGGAAAAGGATCTACCGCCAGCAGTCGATTATCAACTGGCCAGAATTTTGAGATCACAACCATTTAGTGCTTTGTAAGTAATCAGCAATATTTTTAAATGTATACGATGTTTAATAGGGAGCGAATGCAGTGTTGACAGAACCGGGCTAATATGGTCATACTTCCTCGTTCTGGTAAGAACTCTAGCGGCTGCGTTTAGGACCAGCTGTAGTTTGTTTATTAAGCGTGCAGGGCAACCACCCAGTAGAGCATTACAATAATCTAGCCTTGAAGTCATGAACGCATTAACTAATTGTTCTGCGTTTTTCATTGAGAGCATATGACGTAATTTAGATATATTTATGAGATGAAAAAATGCTGTTTTACAGATACTAGACACGTGACTTTCAAATTAAAGATTGGTATCAGCACACCCAGGTTCCTAACTGACGATGAGGACTTAACAGAGGAGCCATCAAGTGTTAGACAGTATTCTAGGTTATTACATGAGGACGTTTTTTGTCCAATGGGCTTCATGCACGGTATTTCCGGTGAAGGGTTAAGGATGCTCGATAACTTCCGCCGATCGTAGAGTCCAGTGCAATACCAAGAATTTATATTGAATTTTATACTCCATGGTTATACTAAAGAAACGTTAGTCACAAAAACAGACAAAACAGACACATCTCGTTGTGTTTATGCTTCTTTTTAAAATTATATTAAATAAACATAACTATACATAAAATTACATCTAAACATATGAAAGTTTCGTTTCAAAGACGGGAGGACAGTACATTTTGAAGACTCTGCCATAATCCCGTTTTCCTCGGTTTTCCTCCGCTTTAATCTCCCCAACCTGAAACGGATGAGCATCCTTGCATCAAATGCGGAACTTATGCGTGCATATAGCCTATAATTATAATCTCTGTTTTTTTACATAGTAGGGAATTACTAGTCATCCAGTTTTTTATATCAGATATGCATTCCGTTAATTTTGTGAATTGGTAAATTTCGTCAGGGCGTAAAGAAATATAGAGCTGAGTAACATCAGCATAACAGTGAAAACTAATGTCATGATTCCTAATAATATCTCCTAAGGGCAGAGGTGGAAAGTAACGAATTACATTTACTCGCGTTACTGTAATTGAGTAGTTTATTTGTGTACTTGTAGTTTTTTTGTGTACTTCTACTTTTTTAAGTAGTTTTTAAAATCAGTAATTTTACTTTTACTTAAGTATGTTTTGTTTGAAGTATTGTAATTCGCTACATTTTAAAACATATCCGTTACTGAGTAAAAAAAAAATGCTTTGGGTGAAAACATCACGCTCCGGAAACTACAGCATTGATTGAGTGAAGGGCGGGAGAACAGACGCGCTAAAATCTCAAAACAATATGGAGAAGGTGACGGACAAGACAGACAGTGATGCAGACCCAGCTGAACGAGACATGCTGTCGAGATCTCACTCGTGCACATACTGGTATGTGAAGCCCTGGCCAGGGAATACTAGAAACAGGGCCGGATTAAGAGTTCAGAGGCCCCTGGGCACAATGTCTTGTAAACCGTGCGCACTTTTATTTCAATCACCCAGCACAAACAGAATGCTTTGTGCTGTTTTATAAAGGCACAAAGCCATATCATGGTTTCGTTTTTAGTTAGTTGGCAAAATATAACGCTAGAGACCTTTATGTTAGGTTATACATTTTACATCTCATATGTGTTGGGAAAAGGGAGAAGAGAGAGTTCGGCAAAAGGTGGATTCGAACTCTGGTCGAGCGCGTCAAAAGCTGCTTTCCAGCACCTCACGCACTACGACCTACGCCACTGTAGCTACTACGTGACGGGCGTCTTATCTAAAATGTAAAAGAAATATGCAATGAATACATTTTATCAGACCGGCCCTCGCGGCCTCGAAACACTACCGGCCCACCGGGGAAACTCCCGTTCTCTTACGAGAGGTTCTCTTGTATTGCGTAAGCTAGCTTACGCTACGGGAAAGATTTCATCTTTCTGAGAAATTGAAGCCAAAAAATTATCCTATAATTTTGTATCCATTGTCAACGCAGTTCAGCTGCAGCAGACCATGAGAGGGCTAGCTAGCCGCTCATTGGTTCGCTCACGGAGAACTGCTTAAGCCTATGAGGGAGCGCGAGTGAACCCGCGACCAATGAGAGTCTGACTCGCTCTCATTACGTCACCGCCCGCCGAAACGGGTGTGGACGAGACTATAAATTCCCCGAAATAGGCTGAATACTCTGATTTTTTCATTCTTCAGCGACGCAACCTGCATCTGCTGATCCTGAGAGAAGCCGCCGTCGTCGAGAAGGCATCTCTAGCGAGCGTCTGGGAGACTGAGGAAGCCGGCCGTCTTCGCCACCTTCAGCCATCCTGCGAGCTAGCGCCATCCGACGGATTTGTATCCTTTTTACAAAAATGCTTCATATATATTGTTGTATCTAAAAGAGCGAGCGTCTTTTTCAAGATGTCTCGTATATTTTCTTGCGGCTCTTGCCGCGCTCCCCTCGAGGCTGGGGACCGCCACCTCTTCTGCGCTCTCTGCCTCGGATTGGAGCACGCCGAGCTTGCCCCCGCTGTGGCGGCTGCGAGCTCTGCGAAACTATGCCATTGTTGACCCTGCGGGCTCGACTTCGGCCACTAAAGATGCTTCCGTGCCGCCTCTGACTTCGCCGCGGAAGAAGAAACGCCGCTCTCAGAGGCGCCGGAACCCCAGCCAGAAGCGTTCATCCCGCCGGAGCCTTCGCCTCCCGCTCTCCTTCTCCGCCGCTTCAGGACATACAGCTGCCGCCGAGTGGCCGCTCTGTTGCCTCCGATGACGCCGGGACACCAAGGAGACATGTTCGCTTCTCGCTTCAGACGGTGAGGATTGGTCCGATTCTCACGCCTCCTCGGCCCGAGAATCAACCGGGACCCGCGCTGGAATCGAGGAGGAATTAATGCACCTCCTCTCACAGGCCGTTGAACGCCTCGGGCTCGATTGGTCTCCTTCCCCTGAGCAGACCATCAACCGCATGGACGGCAGCTACTTCCGCCAGCGCTCGACTCCCGCCACTAAACGGGCTGCGCCCTTTCTGCCTGAACTGCACGCAGAACTCACGAAGTCCTGGAACGCCCCGCTCTCTGCTAGAACTCGCTCTGACTCTTCCACCCCGCGTCGCGTTGTGGACGGAGCCGCAGAGAAGGGCTATCTCTCCATTTCCCCTGTAGAGGACCTGGTCGCCGCACATCTATGTGGGCACATCTACGCCCTCAGCGAGATGGCGCTCATCACCTGTGCTACCCGCTAAAGCCTGCAGTGCGACTTCAAGCTTTCACGCCCGCGCATACTCAGCCGCCGGCCAAGCAGCTTCTGCACTCCATGTCCGTCCTTCAGATACTACAGGGTGAAGTACTTCGTGAATGGGACGAGAGCGGGAAAAAAAAAAAAATCCCCCTTCAGTCGCGGATTGAGGATTTCCCGCGAATTTTGTTCTGCCTCGTCGCGCTAGCTCCTCTGCAGGCCGCTCACGTGACCAGCCTCCTGCACGAGCCCCACCCTAGCGCCTAGCTCAACACAGTCAGACTTCTCAGCGACACTAGGGCGGTCGCCCTCGCTCTCGCTCTGACAGCCGCCACAGACCGCCGCCTCCCCGGGGGCCTCGGCAGAGGATAGCGCTGAGAACTGATCACTCGAAGTCTGCCTAGCGTGGTTGAGAAAAAGATGCCGCTCTCCCGCCGCGGCCGGACCGCCGTCAAAGTTTCGCCCTCTGTTAGTCCCCGCTCACGCGGCTACTACAGCAGTGTACCCCGCCATTACCAAGCCGGTATCCCTTCCCGCTTGCATGAGCACAAACGCCGTGTTTACGGCGTCCCAGAGAAATCTCAAAAAGAGCGTAAAAGCCTCTTGTGTAGAAAATGTGCCCACAACACTGTGTTCACTCATACACAAAGACACTCCTGTTCCCGTGTCCCACACAGGGTCCACTCTCATAAAGCGGTCCCAACCCGCTCGAGTTTCAGAGTACATAAGCGCGCCCACGAGCCCGTGTGCGCGTCCCACCTCTGTTACACGGTCCATAAACTTGTGTAGAGAATGTGCCCACAACACTGTGTTCACTCATACACAATAACACTCCAGTTCCCCTGTCTCACACAGAGTCCACTCTCATAAAGCGGGCCAAGCCCGCTCGAGTCTCAGAGTGCATAAGCGTGCCCACAAGTAGTGCTGTGTTTCGATTCAAATTTTAAGAATCGATTCGATTCCGATTCTCAAGCTCTTGAATCGATTATCATTATTCGATTCGATCCAATCCGATCCGATCTGATCCGATCTTGAGATTTAGATAATTGTTTGAAAAAAAGCATTTTTTTCCAGCTGTTACCTGAATTACAGGACTGTAGTTATGCAAAATATTGATACTATTATTATTATAGACATTCAACTGCAAATTAATGGAGTATTGATGGTTGTAGAGAATCCCCCTTCCGGATTCAGGAGCTAGGGCTGTTGCGATTACCGCAATCTTGTAGTAGGCTACCGCGCTGACAAGTCAACCGCAGAGGATTGCAAGTAACCGCAGCAACCGCGATATTCACGTTTTTTTATAAGGCTATACCCTTCTTGTTTTGAACTTCATGCATGTGTATTGAATGTTAAACAAGTTCATAATGATAACAAGACTGTTTATCGTGGTGATGTGTAGCCTACAGAGTACAGAGGCTTTGCACAGACAGTGAATGAGAGCAGAGCGCGTGCGATTACCTGCGTCTGTCTTTGAAGTCATATTCGTGGAAAGGTTGCCGTGTCAAAGGAAAGAGAAATATTTGTCGTATGATCCTTTTAACTTTCACTTCACGGAAATGCGCGTCAGCAGCAGCGCTGGTCAGCATCCCACAGCGCGAGGAAGCCGCGGGGAAATAAAATAAGCGAGTCACACATTGAATCAAGTGAAGCATCAGCTTCAGCGTTGCCCATGCGACGCATTGCTGCTCAGCTGCTTCAGAGTCTTGAAAAGTGGAACTCAAAGTTAAAAATTATTAACACCTTGTTTCATTACATCTATTTTAATGAATCAGCTTTTTTGAACGTGTTCGTGAACGGTTTAATGACTCACTCAAAGCCCGTTGTCATAATGTGCGCGCTGAGGGAAAGCCTTTCAATGCGCATACAGGGATCTCTCCCAGTTAAAGTTCACGGGGAAAATGTAAGCCTATTAATAAATTGATTCTCTGAGTTACGGATCGATCTTTAGAAATTAATACGAAAATCGATTCAGAATTGGTGAATCGATTTTTTCAACACAGCCCTACCCACAAGCCCGTGTGCGCGTCTCACCTCTGTTCACTCTGTTACAGGGCCCATAAACTCCTCTCCGAGTGTAGGTCCCGCTGTTGTAAACACTATCAGCGCGCTCACGCAGCCCGCGAAGTGCAGCGACGGGGACCATGTAGCCATTCACCCCCTAGCGTCACGCTTCAAAGCGTGGGAAGCTATTCCGGGAATCTCCCAGTGGGTGATAAACACAATAAAGCTAGGCTATCGCTTACAGTTTCGCCGCCGCCCTCCTCGCTTCCGAGCGCGGCTAGAAAAACTACTGTGAACCCAGAAGCAGTGACGCTGCTCCGTTCAGAGATAGCAATTCTGTTGTGCAAAAAGGCTATAGAGAGGGTGCCTCTGTCTATGAGCGAGTCGGGGTTTCACGGCCGTTATTTTCTTGTCCCCAAGAAAGACGGCGGTCTCAGACCAATATTAGACCTCAGATCTCTGAAAAAAGTTCTCATGAAGAGACCGTTCAAAATGCTCACTATCAGAAAACTCCTCGCCCAGGTGCGCCAGGGGGACTGGTTCATAGATCTGAAAGATGCATACTTTCAGATCCAGATAAATCCCCTTCACAGGCCATTCTTACGTTTCGCCTTCGAAGGCCAGGTTTATCAATACACCGTTCCACCGTTCGGCCTATCCCTAGCACCCCGTACGTTCACGAAGGGCATGGATGCGGGGCTCGCCCCCCTGCGGACTCAGGGGCTGCGAATACTGAACTACTTGGACGACTGGCTGATTTTGGCACAATCTCAGAGAGAGTTACGGTCTCATCGTACAGTTCTCCTCAATCATCTGAAAGCTTTGGGCCTCTCTGTCAACTGGACAAAGAGCGTACTACAACCCAGTCAGACTATCTCCTTCTTGGGTATAGAGCTGGACTCGGTCACGATGACGGCGCGTCTGTCAACGCAGCGCGCGCACCGTGTGCAGCGTCTCGCCGCATCTTTTCAGATGAACAGACTCACGCCTTTGAAAACAGTTCAGAGACCGTTGGGTTGTATGGCCTCAGCCTCCGCGGTACTCCAGCTGGGGTTACTGCGCATGCGCCCGCTTCAGCTTTGGTTGAAGAGCTGTGTGTCTCACCGAGCGTGGACCATGGGTCGCCAGCTGATAAAGGTAACGCAGACAGGTATCACGCAGGTATCACAGCTCTGCAGCCAGGGTCTGTGGCAGAATGGTTTCAGCAGGGCGTTTCCATGGAAACAGTTTCACGCGAAAAGTCATCTCGACAGACGCCTCCAACACGGGTTGGGGAGCGGTCTGCGAGGGCTCACCAGCCTTCGGCCCCTGGTCAGCTCAAGAGAGCCTCCTACACATAAACTGTTTGGAGATGTTGGCGGTCGAGAACGCGCTCATGCGCTTTCTCCCGCGCATTCAGGGCCACCACGTGCTGATCCGTTCGGACAATATAGCCGTGGTCTCTTATCTAAACCGTCAGGGCGGAGTCAGATCCAGGAATCTTTTCCAGCTGACAGAACGCATCTTAGTTTGGTCTCAGTGTCACCTGCTCTCGCTCAGAGCGACGCACGTGCCGGGACATCTGAACGACGGTCCAGACAGCCTGTCCAGGAACCCCATTCCCCCCGGGGAGTGGTCCCTGCATCCTCTTACAGTTCAGAAACTGTGGCGTTTATTCGGCAGAGCAGAGGTGGACCTCTTCGCCTCGGCGGAGAACACCCACTGCCCAATATTTTTCTCAAGGAGCGAGGACGCGCTAGCCCAGACCTGGCCCAGCCGCCCGCTTTATGCTTTCCCTCCGGTTTCTCTGCTACCACAGGTGCTTCAGAGAATCAGAGAAACGCAGCACTCGGTGCTCCTCATAGCCCCGCGCTGGGAGGGTCAGACTTGGTTTCCGGAGCTCACGCAGCTGTCACAGACAGCGCCGTGGCCCATTCCAGTCAGAGCAGATCTCCTCTCCCAAGCTCGCGGCACGATCTGGCATCCCCACCCAGAGCGCTGGGCGTTACACGCGTGGGTGCTCAACAACTCCCCGTTGTTTTGCCAGATCGAGTGTTAAACACGATCATGCAGGCTAGAGCGGCTTCTACCAGAAGGCTCTATGCGTCAAAATGGTCTGTGTTCTCAAAGTGGTGCACCGAAAAGGGTCTGGACCCACGGTTATGCGAGGTTCCCTCTTTGCTAAATTTTCTCCAAGAGATGCTGGACAAGGGCAGATCCCCGTCCACTCTTAAGGTGTATGTAGCAGCCGTCGCGGCGTTCGCTGAACCCCGGCGCGGCAAGTCACTGGGTAAAGATGGGTTGGTCGTCCGCTTCCTCAGGGGAGCTAGAAGGATGAACCCCCCACGCCCCCTTCGGTGCCGATTTGGGACCTTTCCATAGTTCTTGATGCTATGAAAGCCCCCCCATTCGAACCGTTAAACACCGTGGACCTAAAGTACCTGTCGCTAAAGACCGTTTTTCTACTCGCGCTCGCGTCAGTAAAACGGGTGGGAGACCTACACGCGCTGTCCACCAGCGCGTCCTGTCTCGAGTTTGGACCTAATGACTCCTTAGTCGTTCTCAAACCTAGGCATGGTTATGTCCCCAAGGCGATCGGCACCCCGTTCAGGGCACAAGTAATATCCCTATCGGCTCTGCCTGCATCCGATAGCGAATCTGATTCTAATCTCCTATGTCCGGTCAGGGCCCTGAGATTTTATGTTACTCGCACTGCTCCGGTCAGACGATCCGAGCAGCTTTTTGTTTCGTTCGGTGGGCGCACCAAGGGCTTGGCCGCCTCGAAACAGTCCCTATCCAGATGGATTGTTGATGCCATTGCAGCCGCATACGCATCTAAAGACCTGCCATGCCCTCTGGGCATCAGGGCTCATTCCACTAGAGGCATGGCCTCATCGTGGGCATGGTCCAGCGGAATTTCCATTCACGACATTTGTGTGGCAGCGGGATGGGCTTCCCCCTCCACCTTTGTCAGATTTTACAATCTGGAAGTACCCGCCTTGCAGGCTAAACTACTACTAGCAGTCTAGTGTGTTTTAGCTCGTCTGGTTGAGCTGCACTATAGGGGGTTAATTACACAGACCGAGTTCGCTCTGTCCCTCTCTATCATGTGCTTATGTACTACACATTCACCGGCCCGCTCCGCTGGCCTTTTGTCACATGTACATTTATTCATTCCCACTTATAGAGTTCCCCGGGGTTCCCCCTGGGACTAATAGTGGATGCTTAGCACGCACGGCGTTGACCAGGTGTTCCCGTAGCGTAAGCTAGCTTACGCAATACGAGAGAACCTCTCGTAAGAGAACGAATCGGTTACCTAACATAACCTCGGTTCTCTCTAGATGAGGGAACGAGTATTGCGTTCCTGGCCGTGCTTGTGCTACTAGCGTTTTCGCTTCAGTATATGAAAAAGAGCATTCAGCCTATTTCGGGGTATTTATAGTCTCGTCCACACCCGTTTCGGCGGGCGGTGACGTAATGAGAGCGAGACTCTCAGACTCTCATTGGTCGCGGGTTCACTCGCGCTCCCTCATTGGCTTAAGCAGTTCTCTGTAAGCGAACCAATGAGCGGCTAGCTAGCCCTCTCATGGTCTGCTGCAGCTGAACTGCGTTGACAATGGATAAAAAAATTATAGGATAATTTTTTGGCTTCAATTTCTCAGAAAGATGAAATCTTTCCCGTAGCGTGAGCTAGCTTACGCAATACTCGTTCCCTCATCTAGAGAGAACCGAGGTTACGTTAGATAACCGATTCGACTCTCCCGATTGCCGCTCCGCCCCTGGTGCCCAGGGCCCCTTAGATGTCGTGGGCCCCTGGGCAAGTGCCCAGTTGCCCTAATGGTTAATCCGGCCCTGACTAGAAAGAAATGGAATTTACAGTATAATGCAGATGTCACGTAAAACACGCAAACTGGTAGATGAATAATTCGAAAGTAAATCTGTACAATAAATCAAATCGCGACACGATCTGTGAATATTAAAGCACAAAAGACTGCTATGTAAAATATAATCTGCTTCTCTCTGGGGGAATGAGCTGTGCTGTTTCGTCTACTTACTACATACTCAAGTACGCGACGCGCTCTTGGTGTTTTCGTGTTTTCAGCATCTCACAAACAATACGAGTACATGAATACATGAACATTTCCAGAGCTGCTCAACGCCTAATGAGCATTTTCATTATTTTATTTAAGAAAAAACATTGTCAAATACACTGAAACAGGACTTAACAACCCGTCAAAATAAAAGTTCGGTTTTGGGTCATTCTACGAAAATGTCCATTTTTATGTCCCTGTCCTTTACAGAAATATTACACTTAAAAAACACTTTAGAATTACAATTTCTTTAAATTTTAAAATAAAATAATATATTTGAACAATTACACCTTCTTGAGCTAACAAGTGGCAATATTTTTTTTTTAATTATATAGAATTCCAAACACCACATAAGTGCTCGTCCCCACAGTCATGTAGGCTACAGAGGGAAAATGCTTTATTTTGAGGTCAATAACATGTTTTTATAAAAACATATAATACTGCCAAAGAAGCAAGGTAACACCAGTGACAAAAAAATGGTGCATGCGATCTTTAAATAGATGCACAAAAAATATTTTAAAAATCATTAAGCTGTCATTTATGCATATTCATAAAGCCAAAGGGTAATCTAATAATGTGGTGTAAGTTTAAATGTTAGAAAAAGAAATACGTCATTTTAAGACATCTTGCCATACCAAAAGTGGACGTTTCTGTATGACCCTTTTACTAGAAGAAATTATGACAGATATATTACTATTTTAGGCCTACAATATAATGTACCTACTTCTCATAATAATATTAACAACAATAATACTACAATTTATTTAAACATTATTTAAGGAATATATATTATTTGTCCATGGTTTGAGTAAATCTGTTTTGCAGCACTTTGCCAAAAACTAAAAGAATAAAACTTTTGCTAAACTTTTATTTGATTACCACCGTTTTTGATAATATATTTGTATTTAATCATAAAAAGAAAAAAATTCTGAATAAGAAACATTTCATAGAACTCTATTTTTAAACATTTTAATAAGTTATTAATGATAAAAAGTTGCTAATCTATTTCATAATCAATTATTGAAATTAGTTGATTAGATACATTTTATTTATGTAACTGTCATTTTAACTGATGATAATAACCATAATTTAATAATACAGTTTATATAAACCATGATATTTTCTGAGACGGTTATATGAAACTCTCACACCATTACAGCCCTGCAAAGGAGATTCCCCCACCACACCCCCTCTGTTAAAGTTACTCAGCAACTTTTACTCTGAGTACATTTTAAATGAGCTACTTTTTACTTTTACTTGAGTAGATTTTTAGACCGGTACTTTTACTTGTAATTAAGTAAAATTTTATTGAAGTAATAGTACTTTTACTTGAGTACAAAATTTAAGTACTCTTTCCACCTCTGCCTAAGGGTAGCATGTACAGAGTGAACAGCAACGATCCTAGTACTGAGCCTTGTGGTGCGCCATACTGAACTTTTGACTGATAAGACATCTCTTCATTTACTGCTACAAACTGATAACAGTCAGATAAGTATGATTTAAACCATGTGTAAAGATTCTAGGGGATCTAATCCCTGGGGAATTTGCATATCATAATTAATAATTAGTAATTAATAATTATTCATACATGTTTGGATTAGATCAGTCTTACATGTTAATAAATCTCCCCTAAAGGAGAATGTCATTTTACCTGGATGTATACATACAATCCTTTCATTTTAACAAGTTGATTGCAAGTAATTACACAGATCACGTCTTACAAATCAGGCAAAATTAATTTAGCTCAATTGTCCGAATAACATTGAGGGGTTTTCCCCAATATCATCTTACTTTATAGGATTGCAGGAAACGCAATTCTCTGGCCAGAAGAATTGGGTTTTCTGCCCCATAAACCAATATGTAAAGCTATCTTTAAGTTATAAAGTTCGTAGCAAGATCTTTTGGCACTTCAGAGACTCGAAATTGAGCAAAGAGAAAGTCCATCAGTCAAGTGAATATAATGATTTAATAAAGGCATGTCTACTTATATATATTTACTACGTTACAGGAATACATGTATTTACAAACATTAACACGAACGAAACACATTAAGACATTGATGAACGAGAAATGCGTAAAGTTTGGGCAATGGATGACTTACACGCGTTAGCGAGTAAGAGAGAGAGAGAGAGAGTGAGAGAGAGAGTGAGAGAACATTGGCATACTTCCTCCTAAGACATTCACCTTTCTGATTACAACACGAAACATCATCTTAATGCTCCTTAGAAGCGTTATAAAGAGATACTTGCACAAGTTATGGGTCTCGCTGTGTTGTCGCATTCCTGAAGGCCTGTCCCGGCCGCGTGCGTGAGCGGAGTCCTTTGTGTGTGTAAGCGTCACGTGTTGTCTCTGAGCGCTCGGGTTGCTCGGCGGTTTAAAGTCTTTGAGTAGCATTACCAATGAAAGTAGCTCGGCTACGTTTGTTTCACTCCGTGGAAGTAAACAGAGTCGACTATGGAAAACAAAACTTTGCCTTACAAAGGAAAGATATAAAGATCGGATCGGGTCTCCGAAGGAGACCACGGATCGGGTTACATGATGCAGCAGTAACGACGGGCGAAGCAAGAGCGTGGGCATCTCTCAGTACGACGCGTCACGTGGTTACGTGCGCGTGCTTCTTCTTCAGAGAGAGAGAGCGTTTGTTGCAGTTTCCCTTGTAGTTGGATTTGCTGAAGAGGTATGTCACGCGGGGTTCTTTTCACTCGTCGATCGGAATTAAACCCGGGGACTTATCTTAAGACTTAAAACACAAACTAAACTAGAAACAAAATAAAAGAACGGCGATGAGCTCGCCGGAGGCGCGACGTTACATGATGATGACTAGGATCAGGAAGTAAGAGAGGAGTTGGGAAGCCCTCTTTATCACCTCTGAGAAGTCCTTCCCCTTCCCGTTGTCTGAGCCAATCGGAGAATGGCTGTTGCACGCGGGAACTCGCGGTTTATTGTCCTTTGTTTGGGGAGAACGTGCCCCTCGTAGTACAGGGGCGTGTTCGATAGATGTACAGTTTAACAGTTTGAATCTTCAATGGCGGTAAAACATATTAAAAATACACTTTACTTTATATCTCTGTGCATATTCAGATAGCCCGTTCCATGAGCATTTTAGAGGTGTCAAAAACATCAAATGAAAGTCAAAGGAAAAATACAAAGGTATTTAAAATGCATAAAGAAGGTATTTCTAATGTCTATTTATGCCGCGGCCAAACAAAGATATTTCACTGTGACATGGGGAAAAACATACATTTAACAACATATATTTAATGTTTTTTTTTTGTCTTTAAACAACAGAAATGTCCGTCTCTTTGTTCAGAGACATCTGCAACATTCCGATGTCTCGTAACAGGCGTTTCCCTCGTGTGTGTGTGTGGGTGAGGGGATCGTGGTGGAATGTGTTTGTGTGTGTTAATTTTGAGTCCTGGGGGGAGGACGCTGGTGGAAGCTTCCCGGCCTTTGAAGGCTCTTAGGATTTTAGTTATCCAGAATATATTTAATTATTCAGATTCACCCTAAATACGCTACATATTTCCCCCCTTTCGTCGGATGATGTCCCCGTGTGTTGGACATCATATGACGACAAATCATCACCATTGGCGGATGGCAGGTGAATCATGATGATTGGGTAGGAGGTGCTGTTAGGCTGAGGCTGAGGGCTCAGCTTGATAAAGTTCGACGCAGCCTCCAGCGTGGTACCCTCTTCCTGAGGGTCCCGTGGGCTTGGCTGTAGATGTTCGCATCTCGTTGAGCCTCCTGTGCAGGATGACTGTCGAGTGTCAGGGTGTAGTTGATAGATGTAATGTCAATTAGCTGGGATCTCCTTTTGCAAACCACAATTCCCTTTCTGGAGTTAGGGTGAGAGTGTGGTTCTTGAAGAAGGATGGGGCCTTTTGGTACTTGGATGCGCTGCTCTGGCTGAGCAAGGTGACAGATCACTTACAATCTCTGCTTGGGTCTCGGTGACTTGAGTGCGAGGCTTGGCTTTAGCAGGGCAGCTTGTGCCACTGATCTGCAGCCCGCAGGTTCCGTCAGGGTTGTCTCTGAGGAAAGATTTGTTAGGGCAGGGATAGTAAATGTCTTTGGTCAATGTGCACATGTGTGGATTCGGAGCTGGGGACAGCTTGGTGTCGCTGTCATGCAAGGCAATCACGTACGGCATGCGGATCTTGATGTGAGTGCTGCCTCTCAAAATCTGACATGGACAATGTTCTTGAGCCGGTGGATTCGGCTTGACTATGGTGGGTAAGTTCAGGGGAACGTCCCATTTTCTCTGCTTGTGGTGATGCAGAGTGGGATGGCACTACCCATGAGAGTAGGCAAGGTGTAATTTTAAAGAGTCAGTTGGCGTGGTGATGGCGGACGCCAGCACGGTTTGCATGAGGCCTAAGGGTATCAGGTGCGGTGGGATTCTACCCATGGCGAGGCTGTCGATGGAGGAGTTCACCCCCCCCCTTAGCAGGTTTGTAATCAGGGCTGTTACCAGCTGATTTTGAGCAAAGTCATTATGGAAGGCAGTAACCAGCTGTTTCATGGAGTTCACTGTCGGGGTAGGCAGAACGCTGTGAGTGTTGAAAGTTACCACAGTTCCCTATTGTCTTGTCGATGGGCTGCAGGGATGCACTCTGTTGTGAGTGGCTCTGTTCTCTGTGGAATCTCAGTCTGAATTTTGGCTGCATGCCGTCCGACGTTGGCGAGGTTTACTGCATTCATGCCGGACATACAAGTGTTAAACAGAGTTCTGACGGCAGTGCGGCGGCGGTTGTGGCCACCTGGCTCCGCTAGCGTGACAGTCATTTTCTCAAGTTGGTCGAGCATGTGTTCGACATCGGCCTCAGTGTGCGTGAGGGCCTCCTCTGTCCGTTGGCACCTACCCAGCTGTATTGTGTCGTTACGCCGGGGTAGTGCGTTCTGTAGGCGTTGTGAGGATCAGGTGGCACAGGCACTTTCTGAGTGCGGGTCCGGCAGAAAAGGAGTCTTGGTTGTTCCCTTAGGATGGTGCTTGGTGCCGGACCTGGTGAGATGTCCGATTTCGGCTGCCCTCTGGTTGGCTGGAAGCACAGCAGCATCCTGGTAAAAGTGACAGGGAGAGAGAAAGAGAGAAAGGGAGGAAAAATTTCAGCGAACATCGTCCTTGGTTGGCTAGGACAGTCTTTTCGCTTTGAGGGCGCCAGTATGCCACTTGCTTCGGTGTCTTGCAAGTGTCTCTGGTGCTGCGGGTTGCAGTACATGGTGCGTCATGGGCATAGGGCATACATTGTGGCATTACCCCCCTTTTGCACTGTGGCAGAACAAGCTGTGGCGCGGTGATGGCATCAGGTGCAGAACGCTGAATGTTGTCCAGTGCCCGCAGCATGTGCTTGTTGACGTAGGTTGTGTGGGGCACCGGTTGTCGGTGGGTGCACACGACTTTCGTGGGTGGTTGGAGGGGTATGAGAGGTGGTTTCTCATAGTGTCCATAGTTTTGTGATAGTCTTTGGTAAGCTGGAAGGTTAAGGTCAGGTGAAGCAGGGGCTCTGTGACATGTTGTCATACTTGTAGTGAGAGCCTAATGCATGACCCTAAAAGTTCAGAACCATGGTTTAACTGGTTCGCTAGGTATGTAGCTTAAAGCTAGGTGTTTCACATGTAGCTAGCTAGTGAAGTGTGTCTTGTATCTTATCTTAGCTGTGGATGTTAGGAGGCTAAGAGGTGTGGTTCCGAGATTATTCCATGGAAAGGGCATAGCCGAGATGAAATAAATGCCTTAAGATGGTTCTTATGACTAAATTATTTCTCTGGACTTAACTAGTGGTTCACTACGGCTTGACGAAGTGAATGATGGGGAAAAAGGACAGCTTTCCTATTCAAATTATGCTTATTATCAATCCTCTGGACTATAGTTGTGCCCTAGTAAATTGTTGAAGTTACTTGTGTTGCAGGGTCACAAAAATGAGTACACTTGTTGAAAATAAAACAAAATCACAAATAAAGGTGTCTCTGTTTCCTTTCTGGGCCCTATGGGAAATGGAACCACATTTGAACAAGAGAGGAAATAAAATAAATTTTTAAATCATATAGATGACCGAAAAGTAAAGGGGATAGCTGAGTGCTATTAATATCCAGGTCAAAGAATAAAATAAATTTTAAATCATAGAGATGACCGAAAAGTAAGGGGAATAGCTGAGTGCTATTAATATCAAGGTCAAATAAAATAAAATGGGGGAAAAAAAAAAAATTAAAGAAGAGCCAAAAGAAAACAAAAATTAAAATTAAAAGCAAAAAGAAACAAAGTGATCAAAACAACGGGAATGATCTGAAGGCGAGAATAATCAGTGGCATTAGTGACTAAACTTTTGATTTGCCTGGGCCAACACTTCATAGTGGGTTACAACGGTTGCGTGTTCGAGGCCACATCGTGTGTGTCCCATCAAAGGATTAGTCACCTGCCGATGAAGATGGCTATTGCTATATGAATTCTTCTCTAGCTACACAGTTTACATGTAGTTAACTTAAGTTTAATTAACAGGGTATCTTCAAAGTTAGCCTTCGACGGTTAGCAAGGGCTATGCCTCAACTAGTAAAGGTGAACTTTAGCTAAGAAGAATTGCAAACACGGAATGTGAATAATTAGGAACCCTAACTGGTGTTAAGGAAAGTATTTTAGAATACTGTGCACTGTGTAAACACAAGCGTGATTAAGGGGTTCAAGTAAATTAATTCTAACTGCTAATTGTAGAAGTTATTATTTAGCTTAGCCTAAGCTGGATGGATGTTAGGTTAGGTTAGCGTAGCGTAAAACTGGAAGGATGCTAGGTTAGCTTACGTAGCGTAAGCTAGTGGATCTATGGGTTTGTTTAGCTTTTGCGTGACTGGAAGGATGCTAGGTT